>JABBWA010000520.1:0-27844 GCA_016628065.1 Suillus lakei
ATGGGTGTGAGTGAGATTGTTCAACAAGGATAATGCATATGCACTCCCATCCCTTGCTGGCTGCAATGGCAGCGTGTCACAACTTAGACACTAACTTTACATGCTAGTCTATGTCGGTAAGCATGCATGGCTGCATAGGAACATAGCAAAATTTTCGTAGCATACATGATCATCTTTGGCAGGAGCAGAATTAAACCGCCATACAATTCCCACGGCTACGAAATCAAGGATTCATGCGTTCACTGATGTTGGCAATGCATGTACGCAGGGTTGCATGAAGCCACTCACGCACATGAGATCCGAACTCAGATAAATTTCACAGTGAATTGTCCATGAAACTGGGCGTAGGGTTGCGGTTGGGAGGATCTGCCATGTTCAGGTCATAGGATATGCACGACATGCGTTTGCTCTATCCTACTGGCACAGTTAATTGCCACACGAGGCATACACGCATTGATCTGCGCCTCCCACCTTGGTATGTGACCTTTGAAATGTAATGCATGCAAACTTCTACCAGAACACGAGTTGTCAGCCTTCAGATCACTAGTATGCTTGCACGGGAACCGTACAAGGGCTCAACGCGAAAGCTAGTGCTTGCATTTGATGTCGGGACCACGTTCAGTGGAGTCTCGTATTGTATGCTAGACCCAGGGGAGGTGCCTGTGATTCGAGGAGTAGCAAGGTCAGTAGCCAACTCAAACATAATGTCTCTTTCTCATGGTGGGATTGCAGATATCCTGCGCAAGAGCATGTCGGAGGTGACTCTAAAATACCATCGATTCTCTACTACGACCTTCAGGGAGACGTCCGTGCCGTGGGTGCTGAGGCTCTACAAGAGCATATCATCGAACAGGCAGAGGACGAGGGATGGGTGAAGCTTGAATGGTATGTATGTTGTCGAGGATAAAGCATAGGCTGTATATTAATCATTTTAATCTCGGTCAGGTGGAAACTTCATCTTCGCGCCAAGCATTTGGCTTCGTCTCACATACAGGATGACGATATACTACCTCTCCCACAATGCAAATCCGCAGTAGAAGTCCTCGCCGACTTCATGCGCTACCTCTTCCAATGCGCTCGGACATACATCCAGGAATCACATCTGAATTTCTGGAGATCGGTCGAGAACTCTATTGAGTTCGTGCTCACGCACCCGAACGGTTGGGAAGGCCAACAACAACAACAAATCAGACGCGCTGTCGAGCTCGCTGGCCTCATCTCATCTCAGGAGGAACAATCTCATGTGCACCTCTTGACCGAGGGCGAAGCGAGTCTTCATTTCTGTGTTACCAACGTGATTGCGTCGGCTAAAACCCCTATGGATGTGTCAGATTACTCCGACGAGGAGGAAGATCAACCTGACAGCCAGGGAGTCATTGTCATTGATGCCGGAGGCGGAACCATCGATCTCAGCGCATACTCGATGAAGTTATCTCCGACCTTGTTCGAGGAGATTGCCCCAGCTGAATGTGAGTCCCATTTTCCTGCGTTGTTCCCTTGCTGAAGTCCGCTCAGGTTGCTTGCAAGGCTCAGTCTTTGTTACTAGTCGCGCTCGTACTCTTTTACAAAGTCCGTGAATAAATCGGTCATGTAGGGAACCAAAAACTGAAATCACTTGATTCCCCAGAGAAACTTTCGGGCTCGGAGCAATACTCCAACCCAAAGATCATCGCACAAATGGCGGGTATCTTCGACAATAGCACGAAGCTTCGGTTCCGTAAGCCTGATGAACCATCTTACATCAAGTTTGGTACCATCCGTGACAAGGATCTGAAGTACGACATTCGATCAGGGCAATTGAAAATGTCCGGGTTCGTCCATATCATCAAGGCTGCCTTCCTCACGACACTTATGTTTTTCCATACAGCCAGGACGTTGCGGACTTGTTTGAACCATCTATCGAAGCTATCATCGAGGCTTTTGAGCAGCAGAGACGCGTGGCTTCGACTCCAATCAATGTGAGCATCATATTTCGCTCGTATGCTAGGCAAATTGTGACATCGTCGTGAAGTTGGTTTGCTTGGTTGGCGGTTTCGCTGCTAGTGACTGGCTGTTTGCGAAACTTCAGGAATATTTTCTACCTCTAGGCATCAGCTTCTGTCGCCCTGATGCCCATGTGTAAGCCCTCAAATATCAACGTGACTACTCTTACTCATCAGATCACAGCAACAAGGCTGTTGCCGATGGGGCAGTTTCCTTTTACATTGACCACCTAGTCTCATCTCGAGTTGCACGCGCCACTTACGGCGTTAGATGCAGTACTTGGTACAACTCTCAAGATGCTGAACACCTTGCCCGACAACATAAAAGGTACGTCAGTAAAGACGGCGACACGTATATCCCCGGTGGTTTTACGAGTATCTTGCTAAAGGTGAATAAAGTATTTTTAGTTATTCGGTACATGCTGATCTGTCTCCTAAGGGAACTCAAGTATCTGAGCTACGCGAATTCCGGAAGTCCTTCTCTGCTAAACGAGAATCACCTGCTGCATGCGAGAGTCACACCACGTCCATAATGTGCTACAAGGGTGCCCTCCAAGAGCCGCAGTGGTTTGACGTTGAACCGTGTATGAGTTATCCACGGCTCAAGCACACTAATGCTGACTTGATCCAATTCAGCCTCGTTCACCAAACTATGCGAGATTCATGCCGACCTCCGCAAGCTATCCCGAACGCTTCGTCCCCAAATATCGACTCTAGATCAATCGGAGTATTATGAGATTGAATACGACGTCATTATTCTGTTCGGCCACACAGAACTGAAAGCACAGATTAGTTGGAAGGAAAAGGTTCGCGACTCGTTTTCATTGATTCACTTCCTCACTGATTGAGAACGTCGCAAAGGGTGTTGAAATGCGGTAAGCCCAACTCACAGTTTCGTAATTATTTCGCCGTCTTAATCCATTATAGGAGCCCAGCAAGTATAGTCTATGACGAGTAGTGTCAAGACCGAATTGTAGCTCTTCGCACATGTTGCAGCTGCAGAAGCGTATTAGTATCGTGTAGGACAGTCATACCATCTGAATCACCTGTATCCATGTTACCAAATATTATCAAGTTTCGTATACACAGGAGTAGCATATACCGCTGGATGTAATGGACGATAACAAAAGCAAAAGTACATCATATCTTAGTTTGCAAAACACCAATGTGTGCAATACGATCAGAAAACGAACGAAAACGTGATGAGAATGTAGGTGAAAAGAAAATGTATCGAAAACGTGAGATGCGAGTAGGATAGCTCATGCAACGAGAGAGACTAGTTTGTCGCTGTCCTCAAGCTTCGAAGCGATCCGTTGGAGCCGCTCAGGCTCCTTCTCGAATCCAGCACCCCTGAGCATGATAGCCATATAATCAAACGCCTTGGGAGCATCGATGGCGATATCGTCCAAAAATTCTGCCATGGGCATGAATCCCTCCTCAAAGACCTCGAGCGTACACTGTCCATTGCTCGTAGCCTGCGCGAAGAAATCGCCCACCAGCCTTGCATCCGTCTCTTTGCTCTCGAGCGCAGACGCAACCAGCTTGTCCACGAGACGGAAGCGGTGCTCGTCAGGAAGATTGGTGAAGTACACATCCGCTTCTTCAAGATTGCGAACAGCAAAGAACTCTTTCACGTCTTCATCAATCTTCTTCTTCACTTCTGCTTCCGACATGGCGGTGGGTGCGCTTTCAGGTGCGCTTTCAGGCTCTTCCTCCGAAGGAGTCGTGGCGTTCTCTTCCGTAGCAGGGGCTGACCGGGGAAGAAGTTGGAGCTTCCTGCGCTGTACGGCGGGCTCAGGAACACCAGCATGACCAAGATCAACGCTCGTTTTCCGACTTGACGAACGACTGGGCTTGGCAGACGCTTCAGCGGCGAGTTCAGGATTCTGGCTGAGCATGTGGAACATGTTCGAGCTCGAGTTCGTCCGTGAAAGTGCCTCCCGCTTGCTGTCCTTCTTGCCGGCGAAGACGCCGCTTGGACCCATTACCATTGCCATCTGTGGGCCCTTGGTGATTTTGCCGAACTGCGACAGATCACCAGCCTTGGGGGGCGCCCGTGGAACAGAGTTGCCACCTGCAACAGCCCACCCATCAGGGCCGTGCTCTTGGTTGCGGTCGCCATCGTGTCGAAAACCACCGTCAGACATGCGTATCTGACGGTTGTCCACAAGTCGGAAGCAGAGCTCGTGGGGAAGATTGGTGATATACACGTCCGCTTCTTCGAGATTGTGAACCGCAAAGAACTCCTCCACGCATCTATCGATCTCCTTCTTGACGTCTGCTTTTGACATGATGATAGGTGCACTTTCATCTTCATCCTCCAAAGGAGTCATCATGCTCTCCTGAGCAGCAGGAACGGACGGTGGAAGAAGCTGCAGCTTCCTGCGCTGTACGGCGGGCTCAGGAACACCGGCATAACCAAGATCAACGCTCAGTTTCCGACTTGACGAACGACTGGGCTTGGCGGACCCCTCAGCGGCGAGTTCAGGATTCTGGCTGAGCATGTGGAACATGTTCGAGCTCGAGTTCGTCCGTGAAAGTGCCTCCCGCTTGCTGTCCTTCTTGCCGGCGAAGACGCCGCTTGGACCCATTACCATTGCCATCTGTGGGCCCTTGGTGATTTTACCGAACTGCGACAGATCACCAGCCTTGGGGGGCGCCCGTGGAACAGAGTTTCCACCTGCAACAGCCCACCCATCAGGGCCGTGCTCTTGGTTGCGGTCGCCGCCACGTCGAGAACCACCGCGAGACATGCTGATCTGACGGTTGAAAGACTCCTTCTCTGCAGCTGCCTTCTCCTTGGCGGCCTGTAACACAAGCGTCAGTACAATAACCTTCTACGACGCCGATCGATCTTACCAGCTCGTGAACGGCAGCGATCGTCGTGGGTGCAGCAACAGCATTCCGGCTGACCCATTTACGGTCACGCAACTCAATGACGTCCTAAGATCACGATCATGAGCATAACCGACAAAGGAACTCGAGATTACCACACACCTGAAGCATGAACTGCATACGAGAGCTGACATTGAGGCTCTTGCCCAGCTCCTTCATGCGCGTGAAGTAAACATCCATATGCGCTCGTGCTTTCGGCGTGTCAAGCAACTGGCCAACCGTCTTCAACAACTGACACAAGCTCTCGATCTCCTCTTCCTCGGGGTTTTCGACGTTGCCCAACAACTTCTTCACACACTCGTGCATGATACGCTCCGTGAGCATCTGCAGCTTGAACAGCTCGCCGATGAACTTGATGAGACCGAGACCCTGGCGCTTCGCCTTCTGTGCAGCGTAGTACTCTTCCGAATAGAGCTCAGCTTCCTCTGTGCCCTTCTTGTCATTAGCGGCCTTGGTTGCGTGATCGTCAGAGGCCTTCGCCGCAGCGGCTGCAGCAGTAGCTTCCTTCGCGAACCACCCGCGCTCGAAGTCCTCTTGACACCGGTTGAGGAGATACTTCCGGAATAGCTGACCGCCAGCAATAGGTTTGCCATCCGAATTCTTGATCCCATCATCCTGCACCTCAGGACTGATCTGTTCCATCATCTTCCGACACAGCCGTGCATACATCTCACTCCATGCAGCCTCATCAGTGGCCTTCTCGAACACCAGCCGGATGACTTGGATGAGGGTTCGACCGTCCTTCTCGTTCACGCTCTTGTTCGCCCAGTGGATGATCTGGTCTGAAATGGTCTCGAATTTCTCCATTGTAAGCTTGTTCAGTAGCGCCTTGACCTTGCGGTCGACCAGCTCAGGTGAGTCGACATCAGGTTGAACCTTGCGTGCCGTACTCGCAGGAACCCAACGGTTGGCAGACAATTCGAGGGGTACAACGTACCGAGCATTGGATCTAACCCCATAAGTGGCACGTGTAGCTCGAGAGGACACTAGGTGGTCAATATAGAACGAAACTGCCCCATCAGCAACAGCCTTGTTGCTGTGATCTGATGAATAGGATTAGTCACGTTGATATTTGAGGGCTTACACATGGGCATCAGGGCGACAGAAGCTGATGCCTAGAGGTAGAAAATATTCTTGAAGTTTCGCGAACAGCCAGTCACTGGCAGCGAAACTGCCAACCAAGAAAACCAACTTTACGACGATGTCACGACCCGCCTAGTATATGAGCGCAATATAATGCCCACATTGATTGGAGCCGAAGCCACGCGTCTCTGCTGCTCAAAAGCCTCGATGATAGCTTCGATAGATGGTTCAAACAAGTTCGCGACCTCCTGGCTGTACGATAAGCCGTGAGTGTTGTGAGGAAGACATCCTAGACAATATGGACGAACCCGGCCAATTTCAATTGCCCTGATCGAATGTCGTACTTTGGATCCTTGTCACGGATGGTACCAAACCTGATGTAGGATGGTTCATCAGGCGTACGGAACCGAAGCCTCGTGCTGTTGTCGAAGTTATCCGTCATTTGCGCGATGATCATGGGGTTAGAGTATTGCTCCGAGCCCGAAAGTTTCTCTGGGCAATCAAATGACTATCAGCTGTTAGTTCCCTGTATGACTGACTCATTCACGGACTTTGTAAAAGGCTACGAGCGCGACTTGTAACAAAGGCTGAGCCTTGCAGGCAACCTGAGCGGACTTCAGCAAGGGAACAACGCAGGGAAGCGGGGCTCACATTCAGCTGGGGCAATCTCCTCGAACGAGGTCGGAGATAACTTCATCGAGTAGGCGCTGAGATCAATGGTCTCGCGTCCGGCATCAATAACAATGACTCCCTGGCTGTCAGATTGATCTTCCTCTTCGTTGGAGTAATCTGGCACATCTATAGGGGTTGTAGAGAATATATCCGATGCAATCACGTTGATAACACAGAAATGAAGAATTGCTTCGCCCTCAGTCAAGAGGTGCACGTGAGATTGCTCATTAGATGAGATGAGGCCAGCGAGCTCAACAGCGCGTCTGATTTGTTGTTGTTGGCCTTCCCAACCGTTCGGATGCGTGAGCACGAATTCGATGGAGTTCTCGACCGATCTCCAGAAATTCAGATGTGCTTCCTGGATGTAAGTACGAGCACATTGGAAGAGGTAGCGTATGAAGTCGGCGAGGACTTCTACTACAGATTTGCCTCGCGGGAGAGGTGGAATATCACCATCCCGTATGTGAGACGATGTCAGATGAAGTTTCCACCTGACCGAGATTAATTATATAATTAATGGACAGCCTAGGCTTTATTCTCGACAATATACATACCATTCAAGCCTCACCCATCCCTCGTCCTCTGCCTGTTCGATGATATGTTCTTGTAGAGCCTCAGCACCCACGGCGCGGACATCTCCCTGAAGGTCATAGTATAGAATCGATGGTATTTTGGAGCCACCTCCGACATGCTCTTGTGCAGGATATCTGGGATCCCACCATGAGAAAGAGACATGATGTTTGAGTTGGCTACTGACCTTGCTACTCCTCGAATCACAGGCACCTCCCCTGGGTTCAGCATGCAATATGAGATTCCACTGAACGTGGTCCCGACATCAAATGCAAGCACTAGCTTTCGCGTTAAGCCCTTGTATGGTTCCCGTGGAAGCATAATAGTAATCTGAAGGCTGGTGATTCGCGTGTTGAAGATTATATGCAAAGGGGCATGCGTTGTGTTCTAAGTGAGTCCGACGAACAAGGACGATCATAGAATGTCGTCTATGCAGCAGATGTCCTTTCTGGGGCATCTCTTCTTTACTTCGTACTACTACATGCAAACTCTTAGCAACGACTCGTAGTCATAGCACTGGTTCTTTCGCTTTCTCCCATACGACATCGTAGCGGCGCTGGGAAGCGCCAGTCCCCGACTCTCAGAAATGACGATGGATTGGCAGCAAACAGTATATCAATATACAACATTCGAATATGTACAACAATCAGGCACTATAAGTTGATACAGGCGGGAGCCATTAGCGTCGTGACTGTTGGGCAGTGCATCTTTAGGCGGCCTGATGTTCCAACTGGTAACAGCTGTCAGATAAAGCTGGAGGACAGATCACTCCAGCATGAAATAGGTACAGTGCACGTTGCTGAACATGATTAGCGAGTGCATTACACGTTTTTCGATGAGAGAGCCTGTTATAGAGTGTGTGATAGCGTGGCGCAAATCGACGAATACACGTCTGGACGTCGGTGCAGTTCGGCTTCTAAACGGCGAGCAAGATCATCAACAGATGCCGAAATCCACGGTAAAGACATGGCTTCAGAGGCTCGCGTAGCTGGTGAATCAATAGTAAGAGATGCGCTGATGATAGGAGGGGTACGTAGAGCAGTGGTCACCTTAGGGCCATACGAGTTCTGAAACTCAGCAGCGAGCTAAGTGCCACGCGTTCTTATGCAAGGAGGTGGGACAGGTGCCGTCAAGAGACTCGTGAAGAGGATATCATCCGACATGCTTGCAAGCTCTGTGTGTTTAGAATAGAGGATATGTTTGTATATTGTGAAGGATGTTGTGAGGCGGGCAATCTGTAGCATCCAGGACATTAGGACACGTGCTGGGGTGTTTTGAGAGAAACACAGACATTCTGAATATGAAGGTCGTCAACAAAATAAGGACACCGATAGAAAACAAAAAGGTGTACACAATTTCTTCGCTGTAGAGACGACACAGACAACCACGAACTAAGTCTATGGATCCATCACTACCACGCATTCATCATCAATTATACAGTTTTACCAAAAGGGTTCCCACGCATAGGCGTATCGTTTGGATCCGACAAAACCCTCTTCCCACTTACATGGGAGTCGGGGAACCTGAAGTCACTTCCCTCTAACATGCCTCGTCTATCGAGTGGCCCGAATCTAAGCGTCTGCCCGAATCATGCGGATGATGAAGGCTTTGGACAAGGTTGAATTGGCGAGTCTCTTGTTCACCAATCACCTTCGCCAATCATTGATCGATTTTATTCTACAAGGTCATAGGCGTCGCCGATGGCCTCAAGTATCGTTCGTAGATACCTAACATATTGTTATTTTTGTTTTTGATGCCTGTTCAGAGTGGGTGTCGTTCACGAAGACCTTTATCCTGTATGTCCGACTGTCTCTCTGTGGGATGTTGCACTCGTTCATGAGCCTCAGAAGAATGTGCTCGTAGATGGTTCAGGGTGTCCACGTCCCACAGATTTTGGTCTCTCAACAATTGAAGGGACGCAGATGCACAACCGAATATGACGACCGCAAGCAAAAGCTTCAATCCTCGATGGCGTGCGCCTGAAGTCATTGGAATCGACTCGGACCCTATGAGGGCGCCGGCGGCCCATCAGAGCACTCGTGAGTCTCCCCAGGTGCTTTACGTTGATTGCGGTGGTTTTCTGACGTTATACTATCATTCTGGGTAATCTGCAACATTTTCAGCAAATCTTTTGTAGCTCCTCAACCACTTCATATTATCTTCCACAAATGTAGAGTGTTGTAGATTCGTACTACCTCTATGTAGATCTAATTTTTGCTCATTTTTAGGACGTTGTGGTGTGGTGTCGGATGAAAGCCGAGAAAATTCAGGGTCTGACTGCTAATCTGCACAATATGGTCACGTCGTGTCACACCTCGGTACAGCACCGGCACCGTCAACTTTGACTCTCCGCAGCTCTCGATCTGTTGGCTGTGCGGCCTGTGCCGTAGAGGAGATTGAATTCCTTACACTCTCTCGGAGTCTCCCCTATTCGCTGTCACGTTTTTATACATGTCGTCAATTCTTCCTCAATAGCATCTTAAAACAACAGGATGGCCTTTATCGAAATTGTGTTCTGGAATCCTGACGAGGTGATTGTTATGCTCCAGGTATAACTTTGTGAATATATTTGTAGGATCTATGGGATCTGGATGATTTATGTTCTTGCATGGTTACAAATTACCACTATCTCATCTCTCGCAGCTGCAACACTCAAGAAATTTTCATTCTACTTGGACAGTACATCATATATAAGTAGTCTACATATGCCTGAATTTTTCTGAAGTGAGTCGAGCAGCGCGTTGAGGTGTTTTGAACATTTTGCATATTACATGCTAGTTGCATATTACCCGGAATGATAGTACATGGCTTCAATATAACGAAAATATTTTCTATATATGATCATATATCGGCATATATGACAATGTCTGCGGCTCACCAGTCCTCTGGTGTGACTCATACGTCCGAATTTCAAGAGTGATGTATATTCTTTTGGTGATGTCATGTTCTTTGTGCGATTTTATTTTAGTTTTTCTGCAACTCCATTTCAAGTTTTGCCCTTTCAGATCGTCTCAGGGGTTATACCATGGAAAAACCTCACATCAAATTATTATTGAGATATCGAAAGGAGTGACTCCCGCACGTCCAGACAACATTCTCGACAATCACTGGAACTTGATTCAACAATGCCAGTCTTAGGACTCTGTGGATTGCCCAGAGGCAGCAGAAGTCAGTCAATTCATTGCAACGACACACCACCGCTTTAGAAAGCTCCGTCACCAGGAAGAAAAAATAATCTATCCAACAATTGGACCAGGACCGCCCAGTGCTGACTCCTACAAAGGCTGCATTTCCTACGCTTGTGACCAGTCGATGACAACCTTCGGTTCTATTCCCCCCACTGCTCACACCTTCCACCGCAAACGCACCTCGCCTTAACACGAACCCCCGGGACTTCATTCCTCGCAGACGCTCGACAGCCAAGGTTATCATCAAGGACCAGTATGTCGTGGAGGTGATGCTTGATGCTCTCAAGAAGCACAGCTCTCAACCACCCACCGTTACTATCCCAACCGCATCGTATATTGTGACCAGCCAACCGCAACCTTCGGTTTCGGGCCGTATTGAGAGCATGGAAATAAAGCGTGCGCATGAGGAGAATGTACGGAAGGAGAAGGAGAAGGAAGCTGAGGAAGATTGGATACGCATTGAGGAGGAAGAAAAGGAGCGGATACAAAAAGCAGAGGGTGAGAAGGAGCGCCTACGCAAGGAGGAAGATGAGCGTCTATTCATTGCAATGCCAAATGTGGGGTCCCCACAAGTACGATCCGCAAGGATCTTCATTCACTTGAGCTAGTCAACCCCAAGGTCAAGGCGCTGCTCAACAAGCTCACAACAAAGAAATTCAGATCGTTTTCAAACCAAATCATCCACTGGGCGAACAAGAGCATGAACGAGAAGGACGATCGAACCCTCATTCAACTCGTCAGGCTGGTGTTCGAGCATGCGACGAATGTGCCTCCTTTGACCGAGATGTATACTCTTGTGTATCGAGAGATGATGGAACAGATCAGTCCGGAGGTGCAGGATGATGGGATCAAGAATTCAGATGGCAAGCCTATTGCTGGCGGTCAGCTCTTCCGGAAGTGTCTCCCTAACCGGTGTCAAGAGGACTTCGAGCGCGGGTGGTTCGCCAAGGAAGCTACTGCTGCAGCCGCTGCGGTGAAGGCTTCTGACAATAACGCAACCAAGACTGCTAACGACAAGAAAGGCACTGAGGAATCCGAGCTCTATTTGGAAGAGTACTACGCTGCACAGAAGGAGAAGCACCAGGGTCTTGGTCTCATCAAGTTCATTGGCGAGCTGTTCAAGCTGCAGATGCTCACGGAGCATATCATGCACGAGTGTGGGAAGAAGCTGTTAGGCAACGTCGAGAAATCCGAAGATTGAGAGCTTGTGTCAGCTGTTGAGGGCGGTGGGCCAGTTGCTTGACACGCCGAAAGCCCATGCACATATGGGCGTTTACTTCTCACGCATGAAGGAGCTGGGCAAGAGCCTCAATGTCAGCACTCGTATGCAGTTCATGCTTCAGGTATGTGGCAATCTTTAGCTTCTTTGTCGGTTGTACTCATCATCTTTAGGAGGTCATTGAGTTGCGTGACCGTAAATGGGTCAGCCGCAACGCTATTGCGGGTGGCAGCTCGGTTTCGCGGGCCTCCCAAGGCTGGTGATCTGTCAGCATTTGGTAAAATCACCCCCATGGCAATGGTAGTGGGTCCAAGCGGTATCTTCATGGCTGGCAAGAAGGACAGCAAGGCATTTTCACAGACGAATTCGAGCTCAAACATGTTCTACATGCTCAGTCAGAACCTCGAACCCGCCGCTGAGGCATCCACCAAGGCACTTTCACGGATAAATTCGAGCTCGAACATGCTCAGTCAGAACCTTGAATTCGCCGCTGAGGCATCCACCAAGCCCAGTCGTTCGTCGAGCCGGAAGCCGAGTATTGATCTTGGTCATGCTGGTGTTCTCGAGCCCGCCGCACAGCGCAGGAAGCTCCAGCCTCTTCCACGGTCCGTACTTGCTGCGGAAGAGAACGCTGCGACTTCTTCGGAAGAAGAACTTGAAAGCGCACCCACCACCATGTCCCAAGCAGACGCCAAGAAGAGGATTGATGAAGACGTGAAGGAGTTCCTTGCTGTTCGCAATATTGAAGAGGCGGAGGTCTACTTCACCAATCTTCCTGACGAATACCGCTTCTGACTCGTGGATAAGCTGGTTGCGTCTACGCTCGAGAGCGAAGAGACGGATGCAAGGTTGGTGGGCGATTTCTTCGCACAGGCTACGAGCAATGGTCAGTGTACGCTCGGTGTCTTTAGGGGACAGTTCATGCCCATGGCGGAATGTTTGGACGATATCACCATCGATGTTCCCAAGGCGTTTGATTATATGGTTATCATGCTCAGGGGCGCCGGATTTGCGAAGGAGCCTGAGCGGCTCCAACAGATCCCTTCGAAGCTTGAGGACAGCAACAAGTTAGTCTCTCTCGTGACATGGGCATGACCTCGTTTTCTGATCGTATTCCGCGCTTTCTTGAACTAAAAGATGTAGATCATGGCACTCCTCTTTTTTGTTTTTGTTTTTGTTCACTACATACAGCGCCATAGGCTACTATATGAAACTCGATAGTATTTGAGGTAACAGATGATTCAGATGGCATGACTGTCCTACACGATGCTAACACTTTTGGAGCTGCAACATGTGCAGTTCAGTCTTGACACTATTCGCTGTAGAGCCGTAGATAACTCATACACGGTTCAGCATCAAACCACCGCGGCTCCTGGATGGCACCCTTGTAGCACATTATGGACGTGCTGTGACTCTTGTACGCAGCAGGTGATTCTCGTGCAACCGTGAAGGACTTCTGGGATTCGCGTAGCTCAGATACTTGAGTTCCCTTAGAAGGCAAATCAGCATATACCGAGTGAGTGGAAATACTTTATTCACCTTCAGCAAGATACTCTTAAAACCACTGGGGTATATACGTTTTGCCATTTATATTGATGAAGCCGTTATGTTGTCGGGCAAGGTGTTCAGCATCTTGAGAGTTGGGCTTGAGGCCAGCGGCCAGTATAGGTGCAATGCCAAAATCAGAACCGTGTCCTCGCTGAGACATTGGTGCCTTAGGAGTAGCACTGCTAGCTAAAGCAGAACGCATATTATATGACATGACAACACGCTCCTCGCTGCTTCTCGGAGGCTGGGAGATGCCTATCTGGAAACTGCTTGGAACGGAGGGTTTCTGGTGATCGACGTGAGGTTGACCCTTGCGGGTCGGGCTTGTGGGGACCCGAATGTTGGCAGACATGTTGAGGAGCTGGGAATTGGCGTCCAATCTGCAAGATGATTCAAGGGTAGAACCCTATCATTGTTGCTGCACATGGGATTGTCCGACGGGCCGCCCATGGCTGGATCAATACAGCTCCTTGCAATGAGATTAAATTGAAGACCTGCATGATGGAACGAGAAGAAGCCCACATGCTGATGTAAGCGACGAACTTGACATAGTTTGCACACGCACTTTGCCCTGCGTGCCATGGGGAGAACAGACCCACCTGAGCGCAAAGAATACACACGCCGAGGGCCGTCCTTGACATCATTTGGATACCCTCTAGCTCTTGCTGCCATGCTGGAAGGTACGTCGCCAAGGATCTCTAGAGGGTGATGACATGTAGTACTTACAAGACGGCCCGGCCGCTGTAGGCGCCGTATGTAGTAAACGACAACAGGAAAAAAAGGACAAACGCAAAAGTGCCGTGATGTACATTATATCTTAGTCTGCAGAACACCAAGAAGTGCGCAATACTATCAGGAACGGAAATCTCATCCGAATGCAAAGAAAATTTTCGAAAGTGGAAGATGCGAGTGAGACACATCAAGCTACGAGAGAGACTTCACCAAGCTTAGGAGGTGCCTGCGCAACCGAGCCGCTTGCAACAGCCCAACTATCAGGACCCTGCTCTTGGTCCTGCTCGCCGCCAAGTCGGCGACCACCGCGAGATATGCGTACCTGACGGTAGACGGCCTGTAAAACGAATGTCATCTCAAAACTTTCGACGATATGGTCAATCTTACCGCCTCGTAAACGACAGCGAACGTCACAGGCGCGGCAACAACATTACGGCCGACCCATCTACGGTCACGCAGCTCAAAGATGTCCTAAATTAGGATGGTTGGTACAACGAACAAATAATCTAGAATTTGCCACACACCTGAAGCATGAACTGTACACGAGGGTTGACATTTTGGCTCTTACCGAGCTCCTTCATGTGGGTGAAATAAACGTCCATATGCGCACATGCTGTTGGCGTATCCAGCAACTGGCCAACCAGCCTTAAAAAGCTGGCACAAGCTCTTAATCTCCTCTCCCTCGGGGTCCTTGACGTTGCCCAATAGCTTCTTCACACAATCGTGCATGATACGCTCCGTGAGCATCTGCAGCTTGAATAGCTCGCAGATAAACTTGACAAGACTAAAACACTGGCGCTTCGCCTTCTGTGCGGCGTAGTGCTCGTCGAAATGAAGCTCAGCTTTCTCAGTGCCTTTCTTCGCGTGAGCAGCCTTGGTTGCTTGACTATCAGAAGCCTTCGCCGCAGCGACTGCAGCGGTAGCTTCCTTAGCCAACCATCCACGCTCGAAGTCCTCTTTACACCGGTTGAGGAGATACGTCTGGAAGAGCAAACCACCAGCTATGATCCCTTCATCCTGCACATCAGGACTGATCTGATCCATCATCTTCCGACACAAGCGTGCATACATCTCGCTCCAGGCTGGCTCATCCATCGCATGCTCGAAGACAACCCGGATGACTTGGATGAGCGTCCGCCCGTCCTTCTCGTTCTCGCTCTTGTTCGCCCAGTGGATGATGTCATCCGAAATCAAGTCGAATCTCTCTATCGTTAGCTTGTTGAGGAGCGCCTTGACCTTGCGGAAAACGAGCTCAGGTGAGTCGACGTCAGGACTGAACCTTACGGGTTGTACCGGTGGCAGGGACCCAGCGGTTGGCTGACAATTCGAGGGGTGCCGATGCGACAGGCTCCGAACCGGTACCTAGTACAGGTGCAACGCCAGATGATCCAAAGCCAGAACCATGTCCTCGCTGGGATATCGTTGCTTTGTTAGCAACACCACTGCTTCTCACCACGTTTGGTGCGCGTGCGCTTGCGCTGCCGTACGTGGGGTTGGTAGCCGTGGGATGATCAGGACCACCCAGGCTGGGCGCGCTCGCTATTGGGGAGCAAAACTGAAGAACAGTAGCAGCGTTGGTTGAAGCAGAACAGACGTTAGATGTGAGGGCAAAATGCTCCTCGCTCGTAAGGTTGGTTCCTGGCGACCGGAAGTTGCCCATCTGGGAACCGTTTGGAACAGAGGGTTTCTGGAAGCCATCGATGTTCATATCTACAGAAGCCTGGCGGTTGGCAGAAACTGGCATTGCAGAGGCGTTGCGATGACGTCCACCGCGGGGCATGGCAGATGTAGGTTTATCGACGCGTTCGATACCAAGGACACCGAGAGTAGGTAGCAGGGTAGGCGGCTTCAGCTTGCAAATGTGCATGAACTGCAAAAGGAAGTCACGATCATATCTGCATGAAACCATGGATAAGCCGCCTTACACGAAAGAAGCAAAATCGCAAACATAAATCGGCCATCCCTGACATTCACATTGAGCTCAACCTTCGGGCTCTTGATGCCTTCAGGGTACACCACCTCGTTGAGATTCTTAATGACACGCGCGGTGAGGAGTGCGGAAGCGTGAGGTACGGAATCATCTCTCTTCGTCGAAGGCTCGGGAACTTCGCCAGGCTCAGAAACTGTCTGCGCGATGTGTGCCCTCTCCTTGATGCGTAGGCGGTTCCTCTTCCTTCTTCGTCTTCTCCTTCTGTTTTTTCTTCTTCTCAGCTTTCCGTGTCCGCTCGTTTTCTTCCCCTTCTTTGCGTGCCCGCTCATTTTCCGTCGTCCTTTTGCGTGCAGTCTCTTCCTCTCGCTTGGCCTCTATGCCTGTTGTTTGCACAGCGGGTGGCCTGATCTGAATTGGATTCAAAATTCTCCATCGTCAGTGTGGCTGAGCAGCCCCTTGACCTTGCGGTCGACTAGTTCAGGTGAATCTGCAATGTCAGGCTGACCCTTGCGGATCGTACTTGTGGGAACCCAGATGGTAGCAGACATGTCGGGGAGGTGGAGATTAGCGCCAGATAATTCAAGGGTGGAACCATCTCCACCTTACTGCCCATGGGATGGTCCGACGGGCCGCTCATGGCTGGATCATTACATGTACAGCTCCTTGTAATGAGGCTTGCATTAAAACTTGGCGGACAAGGTATGTGATGTAAGTCAAATGCTAAGTAGCTTGTTCGGCGTTATTAGAGGGAAACGACCTATGACGTCTTCCTTCGTCTATATAAGTCATCCTAGGATCCAGAGACTAGCTCTAGATCACGTTTGCCTAGGCCCGATATACTGTCAGTTGTAGCCTACTGAATGTACTGTGCACTGAATGATAACAAAGAAGAGAGAACACACGTAAAAGTGCCGTAATGTACATGTTTTAATTTGCAGAACACCAAGAAAACGAACAGAAAACGAGAAAAAAAGCCGGAAATGTGATACGAATGCAGGTAAAAAGAAACTTGAGAAGCGAGTGGGGTATCGGCGTATATCATGCCACGAGAGAGATTAGCTTGTCGCTATCCTCGAGCTTCGAAGCGATCCGTTGGAACCTCTCAGGATCATTCTGAAATCCAGCGCCCTTGAGCATGATAGCCATGTAGTCAAACGCCTTGGGAGCATTGATGGCGATGTCGTCCAAAAACTCCACCGTGGGCATGAAACCTCCCTCAAAGACCTCAAGCGTACACTGTCCATTGCTCGTAGCCTGCGCGAAGAAATCGCCCACCAACCTCGCATCGGCCTCCCTGCTCTCAAGTGCGAACGCAACCAGTTTGTCCACGAGTCTGAAGCGATGCTCGTGAGGAAGTTTGAGGAAGTAGTCATCCGCCTCATTAAGGTTGCGAACCGCGAAGAACTCCTTCACATCTTCATCGACCTTCTTCTTCGCGTCTGCTTCTGATAAGACGGTGGGTGTGCTTTCGGGTTCCTCTTTCGAAAGAATCGTCGCGTTCTCTTCAGCAGCGATAACGGATGGTGGAAGAAGCTGCAGCTTCCTACGCTGTACAGCGGGCTCAAGAACACCAGCATGAGCAAGGTTAACCCTCGGCTTCAGGCTGGATGGACGACTGGGCTTGGTCTCCGGGGCGAGTTCAGGGTTCTGACTGAACACGTGTAACATATCCGAGCTCGAATTCTGCCGTGAAAGTGTCTCCTGCTTGTTGTCCTTCTTACTGCCCGCGAACACGCTGCTTGGATCCATGACCGTGGGCGCCCTCATGCTGATCTTGCCGAACTGCGACAGATCACCAGCATTGGGAGGCGCCCACGGTAACAAAGCCACCTGCAGCAACCCATCCACCCGGGCCAGTGCTCTTTATTGCCCTCGCCGCCGAGTCGAGGACCACCAGCCAGATGTGCGTATCTGACGATTGTCCTCGAGTCGGAAGCAGAGCTCGTGGGGACGATTGATGAAGTACACATCAGCTTCTTCAAGACCGCGAACCGCGAAGAACTCCTTCACGTATCTATCGATCTGCATCTTGACGTCTGCTTCTGACATGGTGGTGGGTGCAGCTTCCACATTCATCCTCCAAAGGAGTCATAGTGCTATCTTCAGCAGCAAGAATGGATCGTGGAAGAAGTTGGAGCTTCCTGCGCTGTACAGCAGGGCTCAGGAGCACTAGTGACAGTGACCAGAATCGACGCTTGATTTCCGACTTGACGAACGACTGGGATTGGTGGACGCCTCAGCGGCAGGTTCACGGCTCTGACTGAGCATGTGGAACACGTTCGAGCTCGAATTCGTCCGTGAAAGTGGCCCCTGCTTGCTGTCTATGCCGGACCGCGAAGACACCGCTGGGACCCACTCCCATTCCCATGTCTGGGCCCTCGGTGATTTTTCCGAACTGTGACATATCACTGGCCTTGGGAGTCACCTGTGGAACGGAACCATCTGCAGCAGCCCAGCCATCAGGGCCGTGCTCTTGGTTGCGATCGCCGCCCCGTCGAGAACCACCGCGAGACATGCTCATCTGACGGTTGAGAGATTCCTCTGCAGCTGCTCTCTCCTTGGCGACCTGTAACACGAGTGTTAATGTGATAATTTTCAACGACACCAATCTATCTTACTAGCACGTGAACGGCAGCGATCGTGGTGGGTGCAGAATTTCTGTTCATCCATACACGGTCACGCAACTCAATGATGTCCTAAAATCACGATGATGAGCACAACCGACAAAGATACCAAAAATTGCTACACACCTGAAGCATGAACTGCATACGAGTGCTGATATTAAGGCTCCCAGCCAGCTCCTTCATGCGCGCGAAATAAACGTCCATATGTGCACAGGCTTTCGGCGTGTCGAGTAACTGGCCAACCGTCTTCAACAACTGACACAAGCTCTCGATCTCCTCTTCCTCGGTGTTTTCGACGTTGCCCAATAACTTCTTCACACACTCGTGCATGATGCGCTCCGTGAGCATCCGCACCTTGAACAGCTCGCCGATAAACGTGATGAGACCAAGACCCTGGCGCTTGACCTTCTGTGCAGCGTAGTACTCATCCGAACCCGTCGTGTCGTTAGCAGCAGTACCTTCCCTGGCGCACCACCCACGCTCGAAGTCCTCTTGACACCGATTAAGGAGATACTTCCGGAAGAGATGACCACCTGTAATAGGCTTGCCCTCCTTATCCTTGACCCCCTCATCCTGCACCTCAGGACTGATCTGCTCCATCATCTTCCGACACAGACGCGCATACATCTCACTCCAGCTCAAAGCAACTTCATCCGTCGCCTTTTCGAACACCAGCCGGATGACTTGGATGAGCGTTCGCACGTCTTTCTCATTGACGCTCCTGTTCGCCCAGAGGATGATCTCATCTGAAATCGACTCGAATTTGTCCATAGTAAGCTTGTTGAGTAGCGATTTGACTTTGCAATGGACCAGCTCAGGTGAGTCGAGGTGAGGTTGATCCCTGCGGGTCGTACTCGCAGGAACCCAACGATTGGTAGATAATTTGAGGGGTACAACGGGCTCAAGACCAGAACCACGTCCTTGCTGGGATATCGGTGCCTTGTTAGCACTAGCACTACCACGCGTCTCCGCACGTCTACTACGTGTACTGCCATGCATGAGATGGCCGGGGCGGCCCTGGCCGGGAGTGGGCGTGTGCGCCTTTGGGGCACGCAATTTAGCAGTAGCACTGCTAGTTGAAGCAGATCGGACGTTGGACGACAAGGCAAAACGCTCCTCGCTGGTAAGCTTGCTTCCTGGGGACCGTAAAAAGCCCATCTGTAAACTGCTTGAAACGGAGGGTTTCTGGTGTCCGACGTGAGGTTGACCCTTGCGGGTCGTAGTACTTGTGGGGACCTGAATATTGGCAGATGGCATGTCGAGGAGCTGGAGATTGGCGCCCAATCTGCCAGATTATAGGGTATCACCCTATACAACAGGTGCTGCACATGGAATTGCCCGACGGGCCGCCTATGGCTGGTTCCTTTGCAAGGAACCTGCAAAAATACTTACTTGGACTTGGACTGATTAGTAAGCGACGAACTGTCGTAATCTGAAATGCATTGCTGGTACCTGATGTACTGCTAGCTGTAGCCTATGCCGCTGTATGTAGTGAACGATAACAAAAAAAAGGAGGACAAACGCAAAAGTGCCGTGCGATGTACATATATTAGTTTGCAGAACACCAAGAACGTGTGCAATACGATCAGAAAACGAACGAAAACGAAAATGCGATGAGAATGCAGGTGAAAAGAAAAATGTATCGAAAACGTGAGATGCGAGTAGGATAGATCATGCAACGAGAGAGACCAGCTTGTCGCTGTCCTCAAGCTTCGAAGCGATCCGTTGGAGCCGCTCAGGCTCCTTCTCGAATCCAGCACCCCTGAGCATGATAGCCATATAATCAAACGCCTTGGGAGCATCGATGGCGATATCGTCCAAAAATTCCGCCATGGGCATGAATCCCTCCTCAAAGACCTCGAGCGTACACTGTCCATTGCTCGTAGCCTGCGCGAAGAAATCGCCCACCAGCCTTGCATCCATCTCTTTGCTCTCGAGCGCAGACGCAACCAGCTTGTCCACGAGACGGAAGCGGTGCTCGTCAGGAAGATTGGTGAAGTACACATCCGCTTCTTCAAGATTGCGAACAGCAAAGAACTCTTTCACGTCTTCAGTCAATCTTCTTCTTCACTTCTGCTTCCGACATGGCGGTGGGTGCGCTTTCAGGTGCGCTTTCAGGCTCTTCCTCCGAAGGAGTCGTGGCGTTCTCTTCCGTAGCAGGGGCTGACCGGGGAAGAAGTTGGAGCTTCCTGCGCTGTACGGCGGGCTCAGGAACACCAGGCATAACCAAGATCAACGCTCGTTTTCCGACTTGACGAACGACTGGGCTTGGCAGGACCCCTTCAGCGGCGAGTTCAGGATTCTGGCTGAGCATGTGGAACATGTTCGAGCTCGAGTTCGTCCGTGAAAGTGCCTCCCGCTTGCTGTCCTTCTTGCCGGCGAAGACGCCGCTTGGACCCATTACCATTGCCATCTGTGGGCCCTTGGTGATTTTACCGAACTGCGACAGATCACCAGCCTTGGGGGGCGCCCGTGGAACAGAGTTGCCACCTGCAACAGCCCACCCATCAGGGCCGTGCTCTTGGTTGCGGTCGCCGCCACGTCGAGAACCACCGCGAGACATGCTGATCTGACGGTTGAAAGACTCCTTCTCTGCAGCTGCCTTCTCCTTGGCGGCCTGTAACACAAGCGTCAGTACAATAACCATTCTACGACTGCCGATCGATCTTACCAGCTCAGTGAACGGCAGCGATCGTCGTGGGTGCAGCAACAGCATTCCGGCTGACCCATTTACGGTCACGCAACTCAATGACGTCCTAGGATCACGATCATGAGCACAACTGACAAAGAAACTCGAGATTACCACACACCTGAAGCATGAACTGCATACGAGAGCTGACATTGAGGCTCTTGCCCAGCTCCTTCATGCGCGTGAAGTAAACATCCATATGCGCTCGTGCTTTCGGCGTGTCAAGCAACTGGCCAACCGTCTTCAACAACTGACACAAGCTCTCGATCTCCTCTTCCTCGGGGTTTTCGACGTTGCCCAACAACTTCTTCACACACTCGTGCATGATACGCTCCGTGAGCATCTGCAGCTTGAACAGCTCGCCGATGAACTTGATGAGACCGAGACCCTGGCGCTTCGCCTTCTGTGCAGCGTAGTACTCTTCCGAATAGAGCTCAGCTTCCTCTGTGCCCTTCTTGTCATTAGCGGCCTTGGTTGCGTGATCGTCAGAGGCCTTCGCCGCAGCGGCTGCAGCAGTAGCTTCCTTCGCGAACCACCCGCGCTCGAAGTCCTCTTGGCACCGGTTGAGGAGATACTTCCGGAATAGCTGACCGCCAGCAATAGGTTTGCCATCCGAATTCTTGATCCCATCATCCTGCACCTCAGGATTGATCTGTTCCATCATCTTCCGACACAGCCGTGCATACATCTCACTCCATGCAGCCTCATCAGTGGCCTTCTCGAACACCAGCCGGATGACTTGGATGAGGGTTCGACCGTCCTTCTCGTTCACGCTCATGTTCGCCCAGTGGATGATCTGGTCTGAAATGGTCTCGAATTTCTCCATTGTAAGCTTGTTCAGTAGCGCCTTGACCTTGCGGTCGACCAGCTCAGGTGAGTCGACATCAGGTTGAACCTTGCGTGCCGTACTCGCAGGAACCCAACGGTTGGCAGACAATTCGAGGGGTACAACCGGCTCGAAGCCAGCGCCCAGGATGGGTGCAACGCCAAAGCCAGAACCCTGTCCTTGGTGGGACATCGGTGCCTTGTTTGCATCGCCACGCTTCTCACCACGTTTGCTGCGCGTGCGGTTGCTGCCATGCATGGGATGGCCAGGGCCGCCCGTACTGGGCGTGCGCACCATCGGGGAGCGGAATTGGGAAGTAGCACTGCTAGTTGAAGCAGAACGAGGGTTGGACATGGCAAACCGCTCCTCGCTCGTAAGCTTGCTTCCTGGGGACTGGAAGTTGCCCATCTGGAAACCGCTTGGAACGGAGGGTTTCTGGAAGCCACCGATGCCTAGACCTACAGAAGCCTGACGGTTGGCAGAAACAGGCATTGCACCAGGATGCGTTGCGATGACGTCCGGAGCCGCCGCGGGACATGGCAAACGAAGCTTGATCGACGGGTTCAATGCCAAGTACATCGAGAGCAGGGAGGGTAGGTGGCTTCTCCTTGCAGATGTGCATAAATTGCATCAGGAAATCACGATCGTATCTGTACATAACCATGGATGAGAAACTCCACGGAAAGAGTTAAAATCACATACCTGAATCGGCCATCCCTGACGTTCGCATTGAGTTCAACCTTGGGGCTCTTGATGCCTTCAGGGTACGCAACCTCGCTGAGATTCTCGATGACACGTGCGGTGAGAAGTGCGGAAGGCGGAGGTGCAGAAACATCTCTCTTCGCCGAAGCAAGGTCGAGAGGGACCAGGACGTCTTCGGGGAATCTCAGTGGGAGGGGGCATCGCAGACGTATCTATCCGAAGTGACTCCTTCAATTTCTTCCCGCCATCGCCATTGAGCTGAGGCTCAGGAGCTTCGTCATGCTCGGAGACTTCGCCATCCTCAGGCTCTTGAGACTCGCTGGCTGGTGATGGAGTCTGAACGACGTCATCAGCTTCATCAGCTTCAAGCTGAGCTTCCTCTGCCTCGAGAGCATCTTGCTGTTTCCGTGCCTCCTCTTCGAGCGCGATGCGTGCCTGCTCTGCCTCCTGTCGCTCTGCCTCGAGCCGGATCTTCTTCCTCCTTGCGTAAGCGCTCGTTCTCCTCCTCCTCTGCTTTTCGTATCCGCTCCTTTTCTTCCTCCTCCATGCGTATCCGGTCTTCCTCAGCCTTCCTCTTGCGTGCAGCCTCCTCCTCCTCCTTCCGCTGAACCTCTTCCTCCTCTTCACGCTTCTTCTTCTCTACAGCCTCCTTCTTCGCACGCTCCTCAGCATCCTTCTTCTCTTGTTCTTTCCGTGCATTCTCCTCTCGCGCACGCTTCGTTTCCTCGCTCTCAATTCGGACCGAAACCGAATGGTGCCGTCGGTTGGCAACAATAGGCGATGCGGGTGGGATAGGAACGGTAGGCGGTTGTGGGCTGTGCTTCTTGAGAGCATCGAGCGTCACCTCCATGCCATCCTGACTCTTGATGGTAACCTTGGCAGGGCGTCCGCCAGGAACAAAGTCGCGGGCATTCGTGTTAAGGCGAGGTGCGTTGGCAGTGGAAGGTGTGGGTGGTGGCGATGATATGGTAGGAGGCGGTTGAGGTGTATGAGGGGGGTGCGGGATGGCGTGTGCCATGGTGGGTGTACCTGGTAATTGGGGGGCTGCGGGGCGAGGTGACATGGGAAGAGGTCCAGGTTGATGGGGAGGAGCGGCATGAGGGACGTGTTGTGGGTGAGGTGGTTGGTGCATATGTTGGGAGGGCATAGCATAATACCCCCAGGGAGGTTGTGGTTGATTATACGGATCCATATACTTGCATCACGTTGAGAACACGGTTGACAGCAAAAAAAAAAAAGAAGTACTGACATAGTATCCGCTCCATTGCATGGGCTGCATGGGTACCTGCTGTCCCATACCTCCGGGAGGGGCTTGATGTGGGTGCGAAGCCATTCGGGGACTGGCAGGAATAGGCGGGCCACCAGGACCCCCTGGCCCAGCTCCCTGCCGTGACTGGCCTTGCACGTTTTGCACAGCACGAGGGAATGCGGGGGAACGTGGGGTGCCAGAAGGCTGCTGCGGTTGCCGCATGTTGCTGGGCACGAACTGCGAATATGAATGTGTGCCGAGTTGCGAAGGTTGCTGGGGCTGTTGTGATGAAGATGACGATGGCTGGTGATGAGGGGGTAAATTAGAGGGCCGGGTGGAAGGAGAGGATGTGTCGGAAGACGGCTGGGAAGATGATGACGAGGGATTCTGGAAGAGCTTTGCAATGTCTGCTCTGGACGGTTTGGGCGTAGATGCGGTTGACGTTGCGGCCGTTGAGGAAGGGGTACTCGAGTTTGAGGGCGTTGATGATAGGGACGGTCGTGAAGGCTGCTTCGACGACCCTGTGGCCGATGCAGAAGCTGATGTTTTGCCATTTACATGGTTGGAAGACGTAGCAGGTACGGATCCGAAAGACTTTACGACTTCGGTTTTGACGGCGGGAATGGCGGCCGGCGATGAAGATAACGGGGCCGGGGCATCATCTATTGATCCAAACACAACGGATGCTAAGAGAAACAATTAGAACTGGACATGGCTTTGGTGAGAGGATAAAATCAGACCTGGTCGTACTACTGATCCCACATTATTTCGAGGGACTGAGACGCCATCTTTTACGGACACGCCCTGGCCTAACGCACTTGGACGCCTCGAGTGAGAAGTAGCTATTGGAGATGCAACATGAGTAGGAGCGGGAGACTGCGATCGCGGCGAAGGAGCTGCTGATGAACTGCTCTGCGGTGGGCCCTTTGCCCAAGCTGACTGCGTCGGGAGCGGCGTCGGAGTCTTTCCAGATGTAGTGGAAACTTTGCTCATTCTACAAGGCCAAAAAAATGCAGGAGACGCGCAGAAGGTCGTCGTCAGTAACAACAACCACAAAACGAACTGAACTCACGAATTTTCGATGTAACAGATATTTTAGCAAACAGTCGATGATTTGTCGCGCGTGGTGGTCGTCAAGTATGACCTGCCAGCAGGCGAAAACAAAAGATCAGTTGTATGAACCTTGGTTCTGTCTATGAAAAACGAAAGCCCGTCGCTGTCAGTTGCGATCTCGGCAGGTTAAAAGGATGTCTTCCTGCTATAGCCTGAGGCTGTAGGGAAACGACGGAGTACAACAAGTGCGTGGGACTCGAGCCAAAAAAATCACCCCCTACAGTGGACCCCAGAAACCTCATTTGGTCCCCGTTCACTCAGTCGGCAATCCACGTTTTTATTGTTTTCACTAGAACCGACCACGGAACCGCGCTTCACAGTGAGCTCAAAACACGTTTTTATAACACGAGTCAGCTTAATCGTCTTTCACGTCATTTACACGACCTCAGGAAGACATACATCCAGAGACACGCAGCTCACTTTGACTATTCAATGTCGGCGATAAGCAATTATCGTAACCGCTGTCGGTGCAATCAGTCACAGGTACTAGCTGAGCCAGCCCCCTACTGCCTGCACTCCTTCTGGACCGTCGTGCTATTACGAGCGACTCTAGGTTAGTCTAATGTTGTTGTACTCAGACCCAGCCTCTGATGGTTCTTGCCGCTCAGACGCAATCTCGTCATCGCCAGCACAAGACATTTGTATTTCTTCCGCGTGTACAGTATCACCGTGACGAGATTTCGATTCTGGGTCAATTATTTCGTCTATTTATTTCCTATCAGATTGCATGCGCTTTTATTGGGTTTACCCCGGGCAAACGTTTGTCGCGCGGAACTTACAGGCGTCTAATATATATTTGCACTTCCTCTCATCTAGCTCTTCGAGAGATACACAGTCGGTCTTCATACCAGGCTACTCGCTGCTTCCAACTGATTTAGCCGATTGTTCCAGATGTTGGGGCTATTGAGAGCTTGTGCTCACTCGTCTCTCAGCTGTTCACGACGAGCTGTTGAGCACCCTACAAGGCATTGCTCTCTGCAACCAGAGGACACTGAAGAAAGCAGGTGTTTGACATAGTTTGCGCAGCTTACTGCACCGCTCTATGTCGATGAAGTCGAATTCTTCATTGCATGACATGAATTAAACTTAGATATCACTCCCTCCTTTGTGACGACTGCCAGTGGTGATGAATGTGAGATTTGCCAGCCGGCGAGTGCGGTTGCGACGCCTTGACGATTCGATTCCTGGCTGATCCAGATACAGCCGAAACGTCGGACGTGTCATCAAGGTCTGCTCAGCTCTCAAGCAAAGATGCTCACCTCATTTTAAGCCACGTTCACCATGCTGATGGTAGTATGATCGTCAAACATAGTGCCAAGACTACATAGGAGATTTCAAATACCTATCTGTAAGTACAATCGATTTCTACCCACGCAACATGAAATATGGGGTTCTCAGATTCAAACTAGAAATTACTTTGGAATTGTTGGAGAATATCACCGTGCAATACTAGGTTGATCCAAGGTCCCGGTCGAGTACAGTAAGCACTGGGCTGGGCTTGAACTGGAAGAAGCAGTAGGACGGAGTTTTGGAAGACGCAGAGTGGGTAATATCGATATCCTTGGTGAACGTATTTACCGCGAATTTTCGCAAACGCAACTCCTCCCCCCCGCATTATAAGTGCTTATGTCAAGTGTCTTTGTCATGCCTTAGAACGGGAACAAGACTATCATAAGCCCTAGACCAACCCTAGATTCCTAGTTGACTTCGCACCAGAAATCTATGTGGAATATTCCGCTAGCCCCAGAGTGGCCCGATCCCCGGGTTTCACCATTTAAGCGCCCATAATTGTGCAAAACATTATCATACACAAGGCTGTCTGCCATGGATCAGTGAAATGACATCCCGAGTCTCCTTTACAGCTGTTTATCCATTGTTCGAGCGGCAGTGGGGCCATCGCATGACCATCGACGTAGTAATCGGTGATGTCCAATGGCAGACTTGATCTCCCCATACAGAACAGCCAAGGACAACTCACTCATCGTTTTTAATGGAGCATGACGACGAGCACGCGGGGGACAGCAGGAAAACTGACGTCTACCACATGTAAGGACGAAACGGTTGGTCCCGCGGAAGCAATTCGTGTATGTACTAAGCAAAGACAGAACAATTAGACTTGGACAAGCGACGAATTTAACACGTAACCAGAAATGACGCGGTATCAAAGCAGAGACAACCGTAGTTTTCTTGCGCGGGTTGTTGCGTCGCCGTCTGTACCTGATGTTGAGGCTGTGCAGTCGAGTTTGGCTGCGCTGCAGGCTGAGCTGTCGTTAAGGATGGCTGACGAGTCTCAGCTTACTATTCATAGAGGGGACGCGCTACGTAGACCCTCTGGAGATTCGGCCATGTATAAATAAATACGACGGAATAAGGGACACCTAATACAGTGCTTACCTTCATTTTGCTTCCGGCGGAGACTGTTATGGGCTGCGGGCCGGTGTGCCGCGCGAAGAGACGGCGCTTGGGGTATTGTTGCATTGCCACGGACTCACTCGCTGCCGGGCGATGACGAGAGGGGATGAGGATGTTCCAAAGGCAGCGAACCGAGGATGGGTTGGAACGCTGGGAACTACGAGAGGGACCAGATGGTGCCGAAGGATGAGAAGACTTTGACTGTTTATCACCAATACTGGTGCCTTTTGCATAACGATAACGAAACACGAGGCTTACCTGAAAAAAATCGCCATAATCATCAATCCCCAATTACGCCAAAGGATTTGTAGCGTCGACCTGTAATAATTCTGTGGGCAAGAAAAAAAGACAGTCGAATGCAAGAGTACTGACTTCAAGGCAAGACGGCGGTGGTGACTGGGTTGGTTTCC
>JABBWA010000521.1:0-27820 GCA_016628065.1 Suillus lakei
TGGTTGGGTCCCATCACCCATCCATCGTATCCCAGCACAAACGAGGTCGACCTGCGGTCATCATGGGAGGTGCCCTGCGAGTAACTCTGCAGTGTTGCGCAATGCATGTGTCGTCGATTTCGATGAGAAGGAAATGAAGTCATCATTTGCAGGATTGGGTATGGGGATGGTCACTGTTGGATGTGGGATACAACTGCCGTGCGGGGAGGATGCAGGATAGTCTTCAGCGTGGTCCTGCAATGACTTCCCAATTGCTGCATACCAGACCCGAACAGTCCCATCCAATGAACAAGAAATGATGCAAGTTCCATCTCGCAAGAAAGAGACTGACGTGACCGGCTGAGTGTGCCCCCGCAAGGGCTGGCCGACTGGCTTCCCCGTCGCCACATCCCACAGCCGGACAGTATTATCATACGAGCCAGTAACGATGTGAGTTCCGCTTGGCGAGAACGAGACAGAGAAACCAAGCCAGTGTGCCCGCGGAAGGGCTCACCGACTGGATGCCCCGTCACTACATCCCACAGCCGGACTGTCTTGTCGTGCGAACCCGAAGCAATCCGAGTCCCATCCGGAGAAAACGAGACCGAGTAAACTTCTCCAGTGTGCCCAAAGAAAGGCTCGCCAATTGGCTGCCCCGTTGCTGCATCCCACAGCCGGACTGTCTGATCCCTTCCACCAGTTGCGATGCGAGTTCCGTTCGGGGAGAACAAGACTGACCTAACCCAATGAGTGTGCCCCCGCAAGGGCTCACCAACTGGCCGCCCCGTTCCTGCATCCCACAGCCGGACTGTCTTGTCGTCCGAACCCGAGGCGATCCGAGTCCCATCCGGAGAGAACGAGACCGACCTAACCCAATCAGTGTGCCCGCGGAAAGGCTCACCAACTAACTGCCCCATCCCTACATCCCACAGACAGACAGTCTCATCCGCAGAACCAGTTGCGATGCGAGTCCCATCCGGAGAGAACGAGATTGAGTTGACCGACCTAGTGTGCCCCTGCAAGGGCTCACCAACTGGCTGGCCTGTCACTGCATCCAACAGCCGGACAGTGCCATCCTCAGAACCAGTCGCGATGCGGGTCCCATCCGGCGATAGCGAGGCTGAGATAATCGAATTAGTGTGCCCTCGCAAGGGCTCACCAACTGGCTGCCCTGTAGCTGCATTCCACAGTCGGACAGTGTGATCCGCAGAACCAGTCGCGATGCGAGTCCCATCCGGAGAGAACGAGACTGAGCGGACACTGCTGGTGTGCCCCTGCAAGGGCTCACCGACCGGCTGCCCTGTCGTTGAATCCCACAGCCGGACAGTGTTATCGTCCGAACCAGACATGATGCGACTTCTGTCCGGCGAGAATGAAACTGACCAGACCCGAGCACTGTGCCCCTCCAAGGGCTCACCGGCTGGCTGCCCTGTCGTTGAATCCCACAGCCGGACAGTGCGATCGTCCGAACCAGACACGATGCGACTTCCGTCCGGCGAGAACGAGACCGAGTTGACTTCATCAGTGTGCCCCCGCAAGGGCTCGCCCACTGGTTGCCCCGTTGTTGCATCCCACTGCTGGACAGTGTTATCCGCTGAGCCAGACACGATGCGAGTTCCATTCGGTGAGAACGAGACTGAGTAAACTGTTCCGGTGTGCCCCCGTAAGGGTTCACCAACTGGCTGCCGCGTTGCTGCATCCCACTGCTGGATAGTGTTATCGGCTGAGCCAGACACGATGCGAGTTCCATTCGGCGAGAACGAGACTGAGTAAACTGCATCAGTGTGCCCCGATAAGGGTTCACCAACGGGCTGCCCCGTTGCCACATCCCACAGTCGGACAGTCTTATCCCTCGAGCCAGACACGATGTGTGTCCCATCCGGCGAGAACGAGACTGAGTTGACATGATTGGTGTGCCCCTTGAAGGGCTCGCCCACTGGCCGCCCCGTCGCTGAATCCCACAGCCGCACAGTGCAATCCGCCGATCCAGTGGCAATGCGAGTCCCATCCGGCGAGAACGAGACTGATCTGACTTCATCAGTGTGCCCGTTGATCACAGTCTGAACAGCTGTCCAGTTTATATCACGTCCAGATGCCAGACGAAGAGAGTTCGGAAACCGTGCAGAATATGTTTGGGATAGTGCAGAATTGACGGGAGAGAATGGCAGTGCTGATACATAGAGATGCGGTGTGCTGTGCAAGATGATTCCGCCGAAGACTTGAATAAATCTCTGCACGTCCATTGCAGCGGATAAGGTATCTTCGTATCCGGTGTGACTCTGCAATTGCGATTGCATGTGAGCATGTTATCCGACGTTCAATAACCATGTGCTCACCTTCAACCACTTGGCAATAAGCGGAAGGGCGGGGGCGGCGCCGCCAAGCGCATTGATGAGGCTGAGTACCTCGAGCCAGAAGAACAGTCGCTCATGGTCGAAGAGTGATTTTATTTCTTCGGCGAGTTCTGGATCGAAGTGAGTTGTTTGTACGTGCGCAGGCCAAAATCGACAGGCGTAGGATAGGTGTGGGTGGATGTATTGCTTAACTCGTTCTTGCAGCTCTGGATCTTCGGAATTAGGGAGATACGATGATTTCAAATCGCAGATATTGAAGGAAAGTCCATGTTCCATCACTCGAAGCGATGCGAAAGCAAGGTCGTGTTGTACCTTCGACACGTCGACGAAGAACTCTCCACTGCATTCACGGTCTGTAAGGAAATCGCGGAAGGATGCGTGAAGGGGTCGGATGGGGGTAGATGAGTTGGTGGTGCCGCTGAGGAGGGATCCCATATGTTCTACTATGACCTCCACTTTGTAACGCTCGCTTTCATCTGGAAAATGGCTCCGCATGGCATTCAGAGAATTTAAAGGGAGAGGTTCCGCTGTGCCAAGTATTTGTCCCATCACGGAACGAAACGTCGCTTGCTGCGTTTGCTGAAACTCGGTGTTGGTATATTTATCCTTTCGCATGATCCCTGTCAGAATGAAGTCATACATATCGTACAACAGGTGTTCCCGTCTGACAGGATCGCGGGACACCATAACATTGAAGGACTGGTTGGAAGATAAGCCAGGAGGGGGTGCTTCGATGGATTCGCAAGCAAGACGTGCCCACTCGAAAAGACCATCAGCTTTCTTAGCGAGGGCTGCACACTCTTTGCTCCCAAAATGCGTAAGCCCTTCCAACTTCTTCGATACGTAAGCGTAAATATCGCGCTCTGCGACGTCTGCTGGAATCTCGTCCATGGAAATCCTTCGAATATGTTGAGCGCCTGCAAACGCATTCTGGATGTCGCGAAGCGGGCGAGAGGTAACGATAAACCGGAAGTTCTTTGGGAGCTCCGTGATCTGGGGAACAGCTGAGTTCTGAAGTTTACCAGAAAGAATGCGAAGAAGGTCGCATCGTGTCTTGGCTGCGCCACTCTCGTCCAGTGCGTCTATCACGATCACGACAGGGCCCACGGTTGATTCTGAGAGCTTCTGTAGTGGCTCCATCAGAAGCTTCTGCCATTGCTGGACGATGTCAGCTGTAGTCTTAAGCGCACTGCCATGCCGAACTGCATCTGCCAACGCTCGCCTCACCCCCGGATCACGGTCAGCCAGGTCGCACGCGATGGTGGAAAAGATCTTTTCATGGCGACGGTCGGCTTCTCGATCTCGGTCGAAGCAATAACATGAACCAAGCCCTCCCGCATCGTTGAACCAATTAGCAATGGTGTGGGCGATGGCCGACTTGCCCTTGCCTGCAGGGCCAGATAGCCACAGCACACGTGGAACGTCGTCTCCAGTGCTGTTGACCCAATCTGTGATCTGGGAGAGGATTTCCGTGCGCGTCCCTTGGAGGCATTGTTTCCGTGTATCCAGTCCTGCGTTCGCTGCATAAGTTATACCGCTGAGGTCCAGTTGTTCGCCTAAAGAGTAATGAATAGATGTTGGGTCAGAAGCAAGTACAATCCTCACCTGTGTGGTGGACGTAAATAGCTACGTCGCGAGCAACTTGGTCACGGAAGTTCTGCATAAGCCCATCCAAGGCATCGTTGTACCGTTGGATTTCATTCTCCGTTTCAGTGAGAATGTCCTTCCCGAGTCTCTTCCCTATGATGATGGTAGAATATTGAGTATGTAGAAAACACAACGGCTTCTTCGAGACTCACAAAAGTTCTTCGTCTCTGAATAATCTCTGATGAAGCGGGCGCACTCGAGGGTCTGCTGAGAGATCTGTCCAAGGACACCGCGCATCGACGAAATCTGGCCAAGTGTCTCGTCTTGTATCATGAAGCCATAAACTTGATCCAACTTGCCGACAAGGCTATGTACTGCTTGGTCGCGATTCGATTGGGCAATGACCATCTACACCGATGACTGCTAAGCATGAGACAGATACGAGAAAGGAACCGAACGTACTTTTGATGCACAAGACAAGACGCCCAGCGCAATCTTTGCATATGGATGTATCTACAGAACAGAATTAGTTCGGTTCCGGCCGAGAGGAATGGCCCATACATCTGCGAGCGTCCCGATGACACTGTCGAATATCCTGAGGGGTTGAAGATACGTGTCCTGGAAATTATATGCAGCCACGAGATCTGCTGGCGCATTTTGGACGGCAGATGCTCCGGATGTCACATGCCCCGAAAGCGGCTTCATGAGCTTCGCAGCCTCCTTGGCGTCCTGAAGTACCGATTGAGGATCGACACCTTGTTCAGCACCAGAGGAACCATCATGAACCTGTACGACAGCCAGGATTTAGAGAGAGAGCAGGAACTAAAAGGTGACCTACCTCGACATTCGGAGTCGATGAGACACCTTCACGATCGACGTTCGGGAGAACAGGGTCACAGCTGCGGGAATCCTTCGAGTGCTTTTGTACGATCACATGAGCCTTGTTCCAGGAAATTCTGAATCCTTGTCGACTCACAGAAATCCTTTTAGTCACATTCTTGACCTTCCCTAGAAATCGATGGATTCTGCCACGGCGTCTGCCCTGAACGAAGAATGCATCAGAGTCAGTATTTCAAGTAACATGAAATGTGCCTCTCATTAGTGACATACCAAGTTTTCACCAGTGTTCGCTTCACTGGATGTGCGGGTTTCACTGAGAGGAATTTGCCTCGAAGCCCTCGATTGATCATGTCCACTCATTGTAAAGAGTTGACGCTGCGAATCAGTCTGAGCGAAGTAGGGTGTGATAAGTAGTTAGTTAGAGGAAGGGTGGGTCCCACTTCGTTTAAATAACTGACAATAGGACATACCCTTGACCGGAAGCCTCGAGGCAATATTTGCTGCTGTATTGACTTCAAGCGCTAAACATCAGATGCGTGCCACGGAACTCCGGGAAATGCAGAGAAGAAGGAACGACTATCTCCTCTCCGTCTGTCTGGATATTACGAAAATCATTGTGCTTACTGCTGATCGCGGTCATGCCGGTGAGTGATGCCATGCATGCAAGACTTGCAAGCACAATTTGACGTTAGAATTTCGGACATTCGCCATCAACAATTCTACATCATGAATCATGTCAGAAATGTTTGCGGGTAGAAAGAAAGTTTACCATTCGAGGCTTATGTATATAATATCAGGAAGTCAAGGACGATCCAGTACTGCTTGAGGTGGAGAACATTAAACCTCGAGTCAACCGTGATAGCATCAAATGTACTTCTGTTAATTTAGGATTAATACTGTCGCGACTACTAGTGCATGCTGCGATTCAGATCATATTTGCTGCAAGTACTTTAACTACCAACGCGACCCGGTTTGCTATAGACTCAATTGCGTCGAAGGACCTGCAACTCGAACAGCCCGGTGCCACAATGTGATCAGAGGACATACATATTTTTATATATAGGGTATACCAGGCCAGCGTGGTGACCTCGCTGGTGACTCCCGCCAGAGCTAAGCGGAGTACATATATATTGATCATTTTGATGGATACATTGCGATGCGCCGCACGCGCTTTGGATCTTGCTTAGTGGTAAATAGTAGATCTTAGCTCGGCGACGGTGCAGATGAGCTCGCCGCACATATACCGCATCCCAGGTGCAGCTCACATCATAGTTTGATGATCATATCATCACCGTCGCATAAACACAATTGCCCACCGACGCCACCATACTCAAACCTTTCCAGCAGCAGCAGCGTTCTTTTTCTGTTCTTTCAACTTCTCAATCCTCTGTAAAAAAAAAACGAAAGCATAAGCCCAAGGTCCTCTCCATTCCAAATAACCAAAAAGACACCCACCAACCGCCTCTCCTCCTTCCTCCTCGCCATCTCAGCCGCCTTCTCCTCCTTAGACATCCCAGCCATACTAGTCGATAGCGCATTGTCAACAGCATTTGGAAGAGGTCGAGGGGATGATACCGGTGTTGATCGTGCGCTTGAAGCGGGTGAAAATGCTGGTGCGAGAGTGGAAGGTGCAATGGATCTGCGGGGTTGTGGGGAGAGCGTGCGTGAGATCTGGGAGGGATGTGATGTCCTCCATGGGTCAGGTGAACGACTTGCAGGTCGAGATGATGATGCCATTGCGCCCCATTCGTCAGGAGCTGGATCAGATAGATCACTCATGAGCAGGGAAAACCATAGAGAAGGAAATGAGACATACTCGGAGAACTGGCTCGCAGCGATAGGCCGAATCCTAGACCATCCGTTGTACTCGCGAACTTTGATTCCACTGTGGGTGGAGCGCTCTCAAACGCACCTGCAAAGACAAACAGGTCAGTTTGACGCCGGTGAGATCTTCAGAGGAGAAACAACGTACTCCAATCTCCCTGATCAGCATGAATATCAATTAAATCGTCGTTCCACAAACGACTACTGCTCTGCCCTGCCTCGTTAGCGACTTCTTCAGCAAGCTGTGCAGCGAGCGTAGATGTCGGGGCCTTATTTCCACCCAGTTGCAGACCTTTGCTTCTTGATGGATTCACGGAGGGAGAAGCAGATGACAAAGGTAAAGGACTGGCGCGCCCATTGAGATTTGGTGCTAATGTTGATCCGTCGATAGTACTTGAGATCGTCGTTTGCATGTCAGCAGGGGCAAGCTGTGCGGTACATCCTTGTAAGCCATCAATTTCAGGAAAAGTAAATCAGACGTACCTTTTTACCGAGGGACGATACAGCCCACCCTGTGAGAGCGGATGCTGCGCCCGTCGCTGAGTTCACTAGGCCGGCTTGGGTGAATGCACCTGGAAGCCTCGCAGGTAGATCTTCCCCGCCCTCTTCTGTGGATGCTGTCTCCGGCTGTGAAACAAGGGTGTGTAAGTAATGTAAACTAGGTTATGGACTACAGACCTACCATAGTCGAAGCGTGTGCTTCTAAACGCTTGACGAAAAGCTCGACAGCTTTGAAGGCCTGATCACGAACCAACCTGTACATTTTCAGCGATCAACATATATACAAGTAGTGAGACGAGAGCTGAAGACTCACTTTTCTTTATCCAGCGTAGCCCCTACAACAGCTGAAACAACTTTGCCTGCCACGTCCTCCATCTCGAAGCACTCCGCAGTTGCCATGAACGCCATAACACCCGCCACACGAGCGTGGACAAATGAATCCCTGAGCGCCATGCTAAACGCGGGAACGAGAACTTTACGTTTGGTGTTGTACCCTAGTGAAGGGCCCAGGCGGCCGATAAGAATGCACGTATTGGTGCGGATGGTGGCTTCTGGGTCTGACTGGAGGCGGGCGAGATGTCGGAGGAGGTCGTTGTTGAGTATGCGGTCTGATAGCTGTACAAGTCATCATTAGGGACATTGTTAACAGCTTAAAGTCAACATACCTTGGGAGAGAGTAAAACAATAGCCCGGACAGTTGCTTCTCGAATGACAGCGACAGTATCAGTGAAGCCAGTTTGCTGCGCAGATGAGGATGAAGTGAACTGCATTCCAACGGTGGGTGAAACACACATACCAAGTTTGGCCAAATCTTATCGACCACTGTTTTCTTATCCAGTTTCTTGGCGAAGTCGGGAAGGCTGTCGAGGAGCGCGATGCGTGTGCCGCGGTCAGCACTTGCAAAGAGTTTGACGAGGGGTGCAACAATAATCGAGCCCAGGCCGTAGTCGTCGGGTGCGACGTTCTTTCCGAATTGGAGGATGAGAGGGACGATGGTCGCTGCTGAGGCACCGCCGAACTCGAGCGCAGAGGCGAGGCATGGGAGAACGCGGTAAGAGACAAATTCGGGGGGAAATGAGGAACCAGATTCCTTCAGCGTGCTACACATCCGTGTCACTAAATGGAAAATATGATAATTTGAAAGCTAGCACGTACCATAGTAAGGATGCCTTATCAGATTCACTACTCAGAGTGAATCCGTCCAGCCCAGCGCAGACCTTGACGAGCCGGTTGTTTACGAAAAATCCACGGCCTTCTCCACCCGACTCTGCCATGCCGATGTCTAGTAGGTTCTTGGGTGACATTCGTGATTTGGGATTCGGGTTGAGGAGCTTTTTGAATGGGGGAAAGACGGATGAGGGTATGGCACCTCTGGAAGAGACTTGAAGTGGTGGATGAGGCGGCTGAGCAGTCAGTGGTGGAGGGTGGGTGGGATTGAAGACGGCGTGTAGAAGTAGACCGAGAGCGTAACCATCCGCGGCTGATATTGGTACGCTGTTCATGCATTAGAAAGGCGGCTGAATGATGTGTGGGTGTCGGAAACCGAGGACGCACTTTTTGAGGGCAGACCAACCTTCTTTCTTGACTTCTGGGGGTGCGCAAGCCATTCTGTCTGGCACGAGGCCGCCCATGGTCTGTAAGTGAATGGTTATGGCGAGACGCACGAGACGCTGAAGAAGAATGCACGTATATAACGGAAAGATCATCTTTCGGACTACTCAACACCTCAAAACCTCCCAACTTCCACTCCCCTGAAGGAGTGATAAAGATGGCATTCGGACGAATATTTCCATGGGTGGAAGAAGCAGAATCATTCAGAAAAGGAAGAGCAACCTGACTCGGAATGGAAGTAAGGTTTAACGCAGATGGGAAGAGCAATTCTAACTGAAATCCGGTGTAGTCCCCAAATCAGCCAGTCCTCCCGCTTGCGTGGACCATTGGAGGTTGATTGGGATAGTGCGAGTGGTAGAGGGCGAACCCTTTCGGTCATGATGCAAATAGATGAATTGGTTTCTACGACATCGATGGATCTGAGTACATCAGGATGTCGTATAGTGCTCAGCTTGTGGAGTGAGTTGCGGGCGAGAAGTATGGTGGACTTGTTGAGCGGGTGGGTGAGATCATACTGGAAGACCGAGACTAGACTACCAGCCTCCTGCCTTGTAGATTAGCCTGGACACGACCTGGATCCGTGGCGAGAGCTGCAAACCTACCCGTTTGGTAGCGTCGTACAAGGTCCAGAATGTCTCGCAGGAGTAAACCTTAGCACCCAGCGAAAACGGTAGGTGTAGCCCCGATTTCTGGACTAGAGTTGATACCGCAGCAGAGCCGAAGCTGCGAAGGTAGTCCATGAAACCCTCAAGTTATAAGTGCGAGACAAAGTCAAGTGCAAGTAGCGGAAAGAACGAGTGTTGCAGGCTGCGGCAAGTACTGCTACCGATGCAAACATTGATTTTGACACGTATCATAATACAGCATCACTCCTTCGTGCAAGACCAAACGCCGCGTGCTTGGAATTGATGTGATGTCCGATTTCTATGAGTACTAGTACAGGATGCAAGGTATATTATGCGTGTTCAATAACAGCTGATTGTGTAACATCCGCCTCGGAGGTTCGAGATGCCCATGAAGGTCCGGCATGCTGATACTATAACTGCCATGTTGGCTATCCATACCTCAAAAACCACTATAGGCACACCGCATCTAACACGTACACGCAGTGACATCGTGGCTGCAAGTGAAGTACGGAGTCCACTGTAAGAACGGAGGGGTCGTTATCAACTATATCGGGGTCGTCGCAGATGTAGATGAGCGAGGCCCGATGCCTCTGGAAAGGGGCGGGTAGAGATACGACGCGGAATCAAGGACGTGGATGTCGAAGAGGCAGTCAGGACTGCTTCAACGCATCAGCTTGGAGTTCATCGAGCGGAACGCGAACAAGCCGTTCTCCGGTAAGTGGTATGGTGTCGTCACTAGGGTCTGCCAAGTGCTGTTCGCGGCAGTTCACTGCAGAATGATCAGCTTAAGACCACAAGCTATAGTAGGAACTTTGCTTACAGAACAGACTCAGACTTTGGAACATCAAAGGCCACTGTTCGAGCACCTGACCATGTACTATTCGAGTAGATTAATGATAGACAAGGATCGGGATGAGAGCAATAAACCTTGGCCAGCATCAGCCATAACTTCGCAATCATCTGCAAGACCTTCGATGCGTTTGAGGAAGAGAGCGCTAGCACGTTCAAGGGCAGCAACGGCCTCGAACTCTTTCTTTTTCTCCTGCAAACGCGATGTTGCTGCTGCATTATTGGCCTGCGATGCTAGGGATGCAGCATGTGAGATGCGACTCGGTGCAACAGACTGGCGCATGGTTTCTATTGACGGAGGTTGTGATTGTCGAGGATGATGAGCTTACAACGTTTGGGTCGAGACATTTTACAAGTCCGACGCGGCTTGCCGACAAATTAGGTAACATCCACTGAGACCGCTCCTGTGAGGGCGATGTGAGGGCGATAGGGGTACTCACTGTTGCTGTAAATTGTCTTGCCTAGAACAACATGTTTGCATCCAGGAAAAGGACACTTGTGATTGAGGTGTCGAGCAAGGTGGCCACTGGTAGTGAAGCCACGGTCGCACGTCGGACAGACGTGCTTTTTCTTTCCATTAGCCGCTGTGGTGAATGGCCTGAATGTTTGATTTTCTCTGTCCGACAGCACTGGGTTGATAGTGACATACTTGTTCTGGTTTCTGACTCATTATATTGGCGGAGGACGTGGCTGAGGATGATGAGTCAAGACATTTTACAAATCTGACGCGGCTTGCCGACAAATTAGCATCCGTCCAGAGTCCAGACTACTCCTGTGAGTACAAAGTTTGATTTTCCTTTGTCCGACAGCACTGGGTTGATATCGTGACATACCCGTTCTTATTTCTGACTCAGTTCATCGTTTTGGTCGCCACGATGAAGGCTGTGCATGACCCTGGCCCTTTGTTTCTTTTTTTTTTTTTGGAAAAGCGAGTCTATTATATAGCAACTGACACCGTCTAGCCCTATATAAACGCTTATAGCGATTCTACTAAATAGAAATCATCCAAGGGAAAATGCTGCTTACGCACATTTCACGTATTGTGAAATAGTGTGGGGCTCTGAGGTTACCTGGTGTCCACGGTCTGCGAGGGCCTGGGCAACTCGATACCCACTAAAACCTCCAGATTGTTAACCCAATCGGTGTTGGTTTGACATTGTTGATTTGTTAGTATTTCTGACCACGTGTTTCGGACTTTCATTTCTGTTTTGGTATCTCGTCTGGTCTTACATGCGATCGCGCGATCAAGTTGTAGTCTTTTATCTATGGTATTTTTCCAACGTTTCTTCATTGAGTCTTCATGGTGCGTGGTTCCGCGGATTACACGTTCGCATCTCATTGTCCATATCAGGTATGCCGATTCCGATATTAAAATTCGAAGGAGGTGGTGTCGATCTTCGTTGCCGGTCTGTTGAAACCTTCAACAAAAACAACAAAACCAGACAACGCTACTGGTCAGCGGTCCTTGTGCTTAGAAGCGCTGTGTTCAGTAGTTGTTCAAAATAGGGTGGGCTGACCCTGATAGTGCTCCAAACACTTCGAGTGGTTGAAGGTTTAGATGGAGGTGTGAAAAGACGAAGCTGCACACAGGGCAGCTAACTGGAATGAATACTGGACTGGAATAGAGATAGAGCAGAGTGACAAGGTTCCAGGTGAACAATATCAAGGAAGATGATGATGATGAATGAGGACTGAAAAATGCGAAGCCTATCTGAGGCTTCAGAGGGGAATGGACATGGAATGTGAACTGGATGAGTTGATTTTTCTGTAGCTAAAGTACAGGGTTTATATAGAGTAGAGTACCTGCGTACGTCTGTGTATGCAAAGCAACGCTCCAGGCAATGAGTAGGGCAATGAAGAGGGCAATGAAGAGGGCAATGAAAGGGGGGGGGAATGGAATGAATGTGCTGCGCTTCAGGGGTAATGACTGAGCAATTTCGAAAAATAGAACAAATCCTATGCATAAGAATGGAGAATGAGTCATAGGGATAAAGAATGAGTCATAAAGACAAAGAATGAGTCAGAGAATGAAAAAGCGATGATAAAGCAGGGCTGTGACCATTACAAACCATGACTCATGACCTGAGTCATCATGACCAATTGCTATGCAAGCATGACAAAGTGCTGTGCGGTGATGATGCAAGAGCTGTGACGCAGCAATGACGCAGCATATGGGCAGTGGAGAATGGAATGGAGTGATGATGCTATGATGCCATGATGGTGTGATGATCCGAATGCTCTGCTGCAGAGATGTCATGTGGTTGTTGGTGCAGAATGTCGACATGCAGGGATCATGGGATATACACAGTCTGTAAGACGCTTCCCCAGCATGATAAAGGGATTGGTCATCTGCATAGGGACTTGGTGGTTTGCAATCTCTGGTGAGCGTTAGGATGGAATGGCATGGTGTCCACAGTGATCATGAAGGTGAGGTGCGAGTGGATAATGGTTTGAATGGTTCGACGAATATAAGCCGCTGAAGAGGATTGGAAATGGTAGGGTGATGAGGACAGGATGAATAAAGACGCGGTTTTCGACGTATTGGTGCAATTTGGCATGGTCTGGCTGATGCTGAGGTTGTCTGAGAGTGTAGTGGGTGAAGATGGGAGAGCGTTGGAAGCGTGTGAATGGGGGAAAGGTGAATAAACCTCGTTGAATGCAAAATGCCGTAAAAATGCGGGATGCCGTAATACTGTTGAAAATCGCTGAAAAAATCGAAAAATTAAAGGAAAGGAAGGGAAACAAATGAAAGGTGAGTAAGGAATGATATGGGAAATGAAGATATAAATAAAAAAACCATGTTCTCGCTACCAAACACGTTTGGTGCGTGACAGCGGGACGCTCCTTTTTTTGTTTGTGTGTTATTGTGGTGAGTAGTAGTTTCGTTTTGCATGTTGTTTGGGAGTGAGATGGCGCCACACCCCAGGACGAGGCCAATGTGTGGGTCTGGCCATGGGCCATGTTTTATTGGCCAGATATCTTTTGCCAATTTCCATATGGTTTTTCTAATGGTGTTGTTACACTGTGTTAGGATGTGATCTAGTGACTCGATTTCTCCGGGGCATAGAGTGCAGAATGCTCTATGCTCGTAGTTTGGAATGGACTCCCAGAATCCTCCTATTCGGTAAGCGTTGTTGAGAGATTTATAGATAAACATCTGGATGTTTTTTGATATATCTTTGTTTCTACAGCTACGCCATATTGTTTCATTCGTCTCGAGATTAGAAGATATTGTTTTGACGGCAAATCGTGTGACGTCGAGGAGGGACAGTGTCGTTCTGTTGTAGGTGAGGGCAGTTTTATTCATTATTGCTGTGTACGCTAATTTTTGGGATATTTTGGTCAGTTTCGCTCCTTGAGTGTCGAAGTTCCGTGGGATGTATTTGTCAATCGTGTCAGGTTCAGAGCGTAGAGCCCCAGTGAGTGCCAGCTGGTCGGCTTTTTCGTTCCCTTCATGCCCATTATGACCTTTTATCCATTGAAAGGTGGTCAGGGCTGGGCGTCTGCGCAGGTGGTATGCTGTAGCCTTGAAGAGGTCTGCATTGGTGATCCCTATCCACCCCCTATCTTCCCAATCATTTAGGTGGGTGGTCAGTCCGTTGATTACGTATTTTGAGTCAGTGATAATTTTAAGTGGGGTTGATGGGTTTACGGTCTGTAGGGCTACGAGAACAGCTGTTATTTCGCCTATTTGGTTCGAGTGAGTCTCTCCTGGTACCTTGATGGACTTGTTAAGATGGTGGTTTTCCCCTGCCCAGATCCCTGCCGCCGCATGATGCGTCTAGCTTACCTGTTATTGGAGCAGGATCCGTCGGTATAGATTGTTAGTGGTGTTCTCCCTGGACCATTATCGGTTGCGGGGGTGCGGAGGCGGTATGCTGGGATCTGTAAGAGACGGTCTGGTTTGGTAAAGATTCGAAAACAGTCTGATATGTTATTTTTAGACGTGACTGAGGGATCAAAGAGTATTTCTCCCGTTTGTGATCTTCTCATGCGTGAGTTTTTCTCCAATCTTCTGTGTGTTAGTGTTAAATTGTCTTTCTTTGGTGAGGTGTTGGGGTTAAAGGTTGGGTTTAGGTTTTCGAGGATTTGTTGTGCAGTACGAGCACATTTATTTGGGTTTTTGCATCCTTTCATTTTATCGTCAACACAGTCATAGCACACGCAAGTCTCGGTATTTTCATGTATTTCGGTATTGGTTAGTCGTCTTGTTATATCACGGAGGTCTTTTACTGATCTCACTTGGTGTATACTCTTAAGGCATTCATTTTTCGTTTTGTTGTATGTTCTTGGCGGTGCTCCTAGGTGATGCCATGCCGGTAACTGGTTTTTGATGTGATTTGATAGTTTTAGAGGTGCGAATTTTACATTGTGTTTTCGCGCTGTTTTCAGTATGTTCGTGACTAGTTTTGGGAGTCGATTTGCTCTCGGACCTTGGGTGGGAGGGATCCAGGAGGTAAGGAAGGTGTTTATATCTTGCTGGTCGCTAATGTGGTTTGGTTTTAGGCTGTTGATTATGTTGTCTATTACGAATGCCCAGGTTGGTCTGGAGTCTGTTAAGTCTAGAAAGGCTCGCACCCAGGTGATTTCAATTGCTTCGTTTCTGGCGCTAATGTTCAATAATCCTAGGCCACCTTCAGAGATGGGTCTTTCGAGGCGGGTAAGGCTCATTGGTGGTGTTTTGTGTTCATTCCAAATGAAGGTACGAATTTTCTTGATTATTGCGGCTTCAATTGATTTCGGCATTCCTTGGGCTTTTGTTAGGAATTGAGTCATGCCGCCTACAACCATCTGTGTTATTAGACGTTTTCCGTCTAGGGAAGGGTGACACAGGCTCCATCTAGAGAGGTTTTTGTCGATCTTTGTAAGTATTGGTTCCCATGACGTTGCATGATCTATTTCATTTCCTATCCAGGCTCCTAGTGTCCTGATTGGGCTCCCGTCTTTCGCTATATGGATGGTGTCTTGCCATGGGTCGTCTTGGGGGTTCAGTTTCCTTTGTTGTATGACTCTTTTGTGATGATCTTTTGTTCCAATCGGTAAGATTTCAGTTTTTTCTAGGTTGAATTTAGCACCTGATGCCATACACCAGTCTTTCAGTATGCACTCTAGGTCTGTATATCGGTCTGCTTTTGATAGGTAAATTGTGGTGTCATCAGCGTACATATTGACGATGACACGATCTTTCATTCCAGGTATGGTGAAGCTCTTTAGTTTTTGTGAGTTTCGTAATGCACATGCTAGGGGCTCGATCGCTAAGTCGAAGAGGAGGCAAGATAAAGGGTCTCCTTGGCGCACTCCTCTCGTTACTTGGAAAGGTGAGCTCATAAATCCATTAATTGCTACATGGGTATATGCAGATTTATATAGGTGTTTTATGGTGTTCATGAACATTTGGGGTAGACAAAAGGTGTCAAGGGTTTCAAACAGGTATGTATGTTGTATTTTATCGTAAGCTTTTTCCTGATCTAGTGCTATTATTGCACCGTCTTCTTCCATTAGGTCTGCGTACGCTGTCATCGCTTGGGCTAGTCGTATTGGGTCGAATATGGACCTTTTTGGGATGAATCCGCTTTGATTGGGATGGATCATTTTGTGAATTACATTTGCGGCTTGTATCGCAAGGGCTTTGGTGAGTACCTTATAGTCTGTGTTTAATAGAGTAATTGGTCTATAGTTTTCTATTTTAGTTTTCTCTTTCTTTTTATACAACGGGCACATCCAGCCAGTGGTGAAGGAGGAGTTTGTGGTTACACCATGTAGTTGAATATCCGTCATCACGTGAGTCATTGTTTTTATTATATTGAAGCTCGGTTTTTCATTTTTTGTTGCCTCTTGGTGTTTTATGTTTAGTAGTTTCCATAGGTCATATGGGACTCCGTCTATACCCGCTGCGCTTCCAGATTTCGATGAGAGGAGCGCTTCGAGTACGTGCTTCTCTTGTAGTGTCTCATTCATGTGTTCAGGAGGGTTAGTGAGTTTTTGTTCTTTGGGTATTTCTGCTAATGCCCGTTTTCTTGCTTCCTGTCTGTCATTCTCTGTATGGTTCATTGCATCATTAGATTGTATTTCTTCGTGGTAAGTTTTCGCTATTTCTGCCATTGTTTCTGATTTAGTTGTGTATCTATTTGTGTTAGGGACTTGCAGTCTATGTATGACGTCTCTCGGTGCTTTTTGTTTGTTCATTCTGGTCCAATACTTGCTTATCGTTTCTCCATGGGTGGCCCACTGAGCTTGCGCCTTTAAGGTTGATTTTTTAAAGTTTTTCTTTTGTAAGTGGTCAATTCCTTTTTCGATTATGATTTCATTCAGTCTTGTGTTTTCAGATGTGTCATGGAAACCCGCCGTGGTGGCGGCAGGAAACACTAAACGGATCAGACAAGGATTAATAGGACAAGACCATGGATTTCAAAGCGTGATACAAATGAGTAGATGATGGTCGATAAGAGACCTGAGTCTGATCTCGATGGTGCGAAACGTAGTGATATAAATGGATGAACGTCCGCGTGATTGTTGATGTTGTAAGCAGCCGGCTTACACTCTCCCATCCTCCGAAGAACCAAGTGTCTCGTTGAACTCTTCTAGAGCGTCTGATTCTTCAACTTCGCTTCCTGCTAACCAAACGTCCGCTTCTGGTCCGTACCCGCGCCATCGAACGAGGTATTGGAAGCCGCGTCCACGTGGTCGCCGATCCAGTATGTGCTCAATCTCCCATTCTTCGGCACCTGAGGGTGTGATGATTGGTCCCGGCTTTTGTAGCTCGCGGGATGGATAGAGGGAGGTGTCATTGGGCACGTATTTCTTCAACTCCGAGGCATGAAAAGTTGAGTGTATGTTAGTATGCGCTGGTAGGTCAAGAGTATAAGTGGAGGACTCAGGGTGTGCTGCTATGATTTTGTAGGGTCCGTCAAAGCGAGGCATGAATTTGGCGACTCATCTGTTACTGCCATTCATGTACTCTCGTCATCGATGTGCAGTCGAGAGATATACGAGGTCGTCAACTGCGAAGTTTGGGTCGTTGTTGCGATGTGCATTGGCTGAATTTGCTTGACTGATTTTTGCTGCGAGAAGAGCATCATGTGTGTCTGCTATGTCGGTTTTCAGGGATATGATGGCTTCGAGGGCGTTGCCAACGTCCATTGGGAAGTCCTTTCGAATTGTTTGGACCCCTTCTGGCGTAAGCGGGGGGAGCAGACGAGGTGCACGTCCTAAATGTAAGTGGAAGTGTGAGTAGCCAGTGGATGCATTGACTGTGGACATCAAGTTAAATCTTACGCGCGGCAGCGCATTTACCCATCCATTTTGGTGACGATCTACGAAGTATCTCAATGCTTGGTTGATGGTTTTGTTCGTGCGTTCGCTCGTGCCATCTGTTTGCGGGTGGTAGGCTGTCGACATTTTGACCTTTATTCCTGTCAGACGATGTAAGGCCTTCCAAAATTTGCTGGTGAACCACTTGTCGCGATCGGAAATGATGCTGAGGGGCAGACCGTTCTTGCAGTACCAATGATTGAAGAATAAGTTCGCAATTTCTGGAGCTGTCATGGTCATGCGGCACAGGATAAGGTGAATGTCAGCACCAAGCCTATCGGTGACCGTCATGATGGCATCATAGCCATGTTCGAGAGGAAGAGGTCCAATGAAGTCGATAGCAATTGAATCACCACGTTCATCGGGTACGGGCAGAGGGTGTAGTGGACCAGGTGATTTTGTTGTTTTGCTTTTATTTCTTGCGCATTCTGGACATGCAGGGATGTAACTCTCTTCCAAGTCATGTCGCATGTTTGGCCAATAGAACGACTGTCGTAGGGCTGCATAGGATTTGTCGATGCCGAAGTGGCCAAGATCATTGTGTGCTAATCGGAAGAGGGTCTCACGGAGGTGTGTAACTCGCGGGATCACGAGACGATCATTGATGTAGAGCAGTCCATCACGTTCCTGTAGTCCAGGCAAGGAGTTAGTCAATTGAGTGAGTTTTACGCACCAAGGATCTGTCTTATAGCCATTTTTGATGTTGTCAAGCAGTTCGCAGGTCGGGAGTGATCGAAAGGATTATCGCGACAGGTTTGATGTTGTGTCCAACATCTGCTGGAATGTTGAGGGTCCCACGAGCATATAAGGGGACATCAGTTGATGTCGGGTGGTAGATGAGAGAGAGCGTCAGCTACTGTGTTTTCTTCCCCAGGAATGTATTGGATTGTGAAATCATATTGAGCGAGAAATTCTTGCCACCTCGCTTGTCGACGAGATAGTTCACGTTGGGTCATGAAATTTTCCAACTGTATGGTGGTCGGTATAGACTGGTGAATGGTGTGCCCAGCAGTTCAACACGCCATTTCTTTAATGCACGGACAATGGATAGTAGTTCTTTTTCATGTACTGGGGTAGTTGAGCTGTGCATCGCGAAGTTGCATGGAGTCGAAAGCAACAGGTCGTGATGTCATTGGTGTTGGACCAAAGCTCAACATTCCGCCAGTCCGCCAATCACTGGCATCACATGTGACGTAGATCTTGTTGTTTCCCAAATTATCATGGTCGATGGTCGTGAGGCAGTCTCGGCTAACAACAAGCCTTTTGATGGCATCAAATGCTTCCTGGTGACATTTTGTCCATCCAGGCCATTGCAGGTCCACACTTTTCATTGTGAGAGGTGTGAGGATGCGAGTATGGTCTGCAAGATGTGGCAGGAACTGCTCGAGATATCTGACGAGGCCGAGGTAAGAACGTACGTCACTGGCTGACTTTGGAATGGGCCAGTCAAGGATCCGTTTGACTTTCGACGCGTCTGCTTCGATTCCTGAGGCCGAGATATGGTGACCGAGAAAGTCAATTTCCGTACAGAATAGAGAGGTCTTTTTTGGAGAACAGAATAGACAAGCCTTTCGTAGGGCGTCGAGGACAAGTTTGACATTTTTGACGTGTTCTGCAACAGTTTGTGACCATATGATGATGTCGTCAAGGTAGGCGTGACAGATCTTGCCGATCAGGGGGCGTAGTGCAATGAACATTCGTCGTTGATGCGTTGCAGGTGCATTTCTTCCTCCCTGTGGCATTACTGTCCATTCATGGAGGCCCTTTGGTGTGTCAATTGCAGGTATATTTGATGTCATCGGGGTGTATTCGTGTTTGGAAGAATGAATTAGTCATGTCGATTTTACCAAAGATTTTGCCTTTGGCACAGTCTCGTAAGATTTCGTCGACACGTGGTAGCGGATGGTTGTCAGGGACAGTGTTGGCATTGAGTGCACGATAGTCATTTACCCATCTTGGTAGTGCTGTGGGGTCTTTCTTCGGTATGAGGAATGCGGGGGAGACAAATGGGCTTGATGAAGGTCTGAGACGGCCTGCTGCAACATGTTCATCAAGCAGTTGTTCCCAGGCTTCACTGATATTTGCGAGGCTGTGTTGCAACGTCTGCACTGGATGATTTTGTTTGGGTCCTTTAATCGTATTCGATGGACAACTTCCTGTCGGTAGATGGTCGATATGAGGAATATCAGAAGGGAATCTGTCTTCATATTGGCATCGCATCTCAATGTCTAAACGTTTGAGTTGCTCTTTGTTCTTTTCAATGAAGGCCAAAGTGTCAATTCAGCTCCTTAGAACAACAGCAACGTGTGATGAAGTTGAGGTTGTGTGTTCTTTTAGGTCATCATGACGTGTTGTGAGAACAGATCGAAGTTCACGGATTACACTTTTATGTAGTCGTAACATGTCTCGTCGTGAAGGAATTGGTGTATGTACATGGTGAACACGTTTGGGAGGATTCAGAAGGTCGTAGCTGGAATGTCTGTTGGTGCAAGTCCGAAGTTCGTGATCTATAATGAGACAATTATGCGATAAGAAGGGACCTCCGAGGAGGAGGGGTACAACAAGGTCTGGTGCAATGATAGCACGAATTGTACGTGATTGCCAATCATGGTCAAGAGAAGAAGGTGACAAGAGAACGTATTCGGAAAAAGACAAAGTTGAACTCGAAGAATTAAGAAATGCAGAATTTGCCTGTATGTTGGCGTGTAGCTTGCGTCGTCGTAAGCCAAGCTTGTTGACGACATCATCATTAATAAGAACTAGATGTGACCCATGGTCAATTAATGCGTCTATGCACTCAAATGAATCGGAAGAAGGCCCCGTCAAGAGACAGGGCCATGTAAGGTGGGCAGTTTCAAAAGGGGCTACGCACGTGTCATCTTCGGAGTCTGACCCATCCTCAAACACATTGGAGGGCATAACAGCAGCTACAGGTGCGACCACAGCAATGGGTTTGCTCGGTTTGTCGCTCTTCGGCTTCGCTGCAATGGCATCGCTCTCCGTCAGCGTTTTGTAAGATGAGGCATCAGGTGCGCCGTCAGGACACTCTTTGGATCTGTGTGATACATAGAATTTTCGACATTTGAAACAGCCACTATGGTCTGCAAGGAGTGTTCGTTCGGCCACTGTAAGAGCTCCGAGGCGGGATGTGGACGTGTTTGTGGGAGCACGGGAGGATGAAGATGGTCTCGTCGATGGTGGGTTAGAAGATGTCGCACGTCGAGACTTGTAGAAATCTTCAGCAAATTTCTTGTGCATCAGCGATGTCTTCGAGACGCTTGTCGTCAAGGTGACGAACCTCTTCAATCCAGTTCTTCAACTGTTAGCGTCGACGCTAGCTTTGCTCTGAGTACCGGTGTGGTAAGTTCGTCACATAGGTTAGCTTCGAGCTGGTTGCGAAGTTGTGTGTCATCCAGGTGAGCAGGATTATCATACAAGAGAGCGTTCTGATTTTGTAGTTCCAATGCCCATTCGTAGAAGGGACGAGTGCCTTGTTGAGAGCCCAGTACTTTCTTACGTAGCTTGGTGTCCCAGTGCATGTCGAAGCCAGGCATCTTTCAGCGCTGTCATATATTCGGCAAACAGTTCCTACATCCAGGGTTGCTCATTGTGCCAGATACCAGGTGTGTAGACGAACTGTCCAGCATTCCGAACACTATCATTTTGACCTGGTTCACAGCCAGAATCTCTTTGTGCATGAAGTACGTCTCGCAAGCATTCTTCCAGTCACGAGCAACTTCAGGGGTGATTTCACCCGCAAGGAGCTTCGGCGGCTTGTTGGGCGCTGACTGGTCTACTGTGGCTGTCTTTGTCATTGCGTAGATAGTTGGACAGGGATATATGCGTGGTTTCTGGTTCTGATTCTGATGAGGAGTCGTTGTAGGATGAGATCTTGGGAGTAGCGGTTGATAGTTGTGACGAGGATGGTGTGGACGATTGAAGTTCCTTCGCACGTGAACGTGTGGTCAGGGGTTGGGTAACAGTTGGTTTCTTTCGTGCGGGAGGCAGTTTGACGGTTCAGGTGGCGGGCGGATAGCCCTATGGTTCAGAAACAATCAACAACGGTTGGGAACAAGATAACGGTTTATTGTCGAATATTAAAAAAAAAGTGGAAACCCGCCGTGGTGGCGGCAGGAAACACTAAACGGATCAGACAAGGATTAATAGGACAAGACCGTGGATTTCAAAGCGTGATACAAATGAGTAGATGATGGTCGATAAGAGACCTGAGTCTGATCTCGATGGTGCGAAACGTAGTGATATAAATGGATGAACGTCCGCGTGATTGTTGATGTTGTAAGCAGCCGGCTTACATGTCAATGTCTTTCGCGTTCGCTAGTTTGCGCAAGTCTTTCGTCAGAGTGCGGATTCGTTGTTGGATTTTATATAGGTGAGTTTTCGCTATGTCTTTTGCGACTTTGTTTATATCCGTTTTGAAGGATTGCCATAATCTCTGGGGGTTTGATTCTTCGGTGCGTGGTAAATTGTTTTCTATTGCCAATTGTGTTTTGATACCCATGTCGATTACTTTATTTATTAAGTGTGTGTCGGTCACTAGCCCTAACGGCCAAGACCATCTTCCTCTTCCAATGTGAGGTAAGTCTGGAGGCGCGAATCTGACTGATACCATCTGGTGGTCTGTGGGGATCTGACTGATTTGTGAGTCCCATTCGAGTAAGCTTTCGGTATGCTGTTCTGATGTATATATTCTGTCTAGGCGTGATAGTGTTTGCCCTTTGTTTCTATCGTCGTACAAAACTTGATCTGCTTAATTGTGTCGGCTTTGTCGTTGTTTCCTCATGCATTCCCTCGTTCTGTTTTACACTGTCTCTTGCGGTTTCGAAGCCTTGCTTCGTCGACGAGATAAGCCATGCGGCCTGCTCTGCGAGTCTGACTCCCTCCATTTCCAGTGGCCCCGCTTGGCGTTTCACTACTCTTCCAGGGTACCGCAATATCATACGATAACGAAACATCTGCTTGGAAACCAGCCCTGCTTCGCTCAGACCATAGCAAATCAACACAGCGAGCATTCAGAGTGGCGTCGGTGTGGTGTGCATATATGCAGTACACACGTCTTATACCTACATGTCTATGTAATCATTGCGACATTTATTGTGCAACCAGCACTTCATAAACAAGTTCGTCTCCTATTACGCACGTTTAGATTTACACTCATCTGGCCTGCTAGTGAGCAGAAGCACTTCTGCACTCAACAATCTTCGAATGTTGATGACCGGGCTGAATATGAAATTTATGCGGACCTGTGCCTACGCACTGTCATGGCAGGCGTTTCGTCCCTCTGCAGTTACAGTGAGCCTCGATCTTATTCTATTATACCGTTCGCATCATTTAAGGTCAGAATCACAGTCCTCATTAACGACACATACATGAACAATGGCGTCATTGCAGAGAGCAGAATGTACGAAGAACTGATCTCTCGTGGTGGTGACTTTGCACATTTCCACCTGGAGTTCGGTGGTCACCGTTCGGGGAGATCTGGAAATGGACATATAACATCCATCGGAGATTGGTCAAAGTTCGTTTGTGGTGTTGTCTGTTCGTCAGTCTAAAATTGATATTTGGGCAGGTTGCAGTGAAATCATTGTAGGTGTATGCTGATGATCAACTTGGTGCGGCGAAGCAGAAAAAGACCAAGGTGAGTATCTTCATGAAAGACTGCATCTATTACTCACGCCAGGGGTTGTCACTTCACAGAGGATCATGCGTGAACTCAGAATATGTGATAACCTAAAGCATGCAAATATTCTACCTGTTCATGGTTATACATATGGCTTCGGCACATTCATAGCGATAGTCAGTCCTTGGGCGGAGAATGGAAACCTGACGGACTATTTGGAGCGTGAGGGTGCGGCCCTTGCACTCGTTAGACGATTCCAGATCGCAAGTCCTTCCTTGTATTTCATAAAGACCACAGACTGATGTTAATTTCAGCTCAGGGATATCATAGCTGGACTGCAATATCGTACGTGCTGGTTGGTTGCATGCTGGACCTAGGGTCATAACTATTCCTTGCAGTTCACACCAATAGTTTCATCCACGGTGACTTCAATGCGGTAGGCTCGACCCTTCTCGATAGTTTCAATTTGATTGAGATGTGAGCTCCAGCCTAATGTGCTCATCCATGGTGATGGCACTGTGTATGTACGTTGCCGATTTCGGTCTTTCCTTGGTGTATTCAGAGGTCATAAGCTGCCTCCCAGGCTTCCTGAACGTCCACGCTCAAAGGAAACATACGATGGATGTTCCCCCCCCCCCCCCCCCCAAGCTGGTTGTATCAGCGCGGAAGGATGGACTTCCAACCCGTCCGAGGGAACAGAGCGATATTTATTCGTTTGATGGTATCGTACGGCTGTGTAATCTCAATTTCTCGATGATCTCATTAGCTCTGCCTTTAGGTCCTTACCAACAAAATTCCCTACTATTACCTCTTGAATGATGTCGCAAACGCCTCTCCGACCTCGTTATCCTGAGCTCGCTGAAAAATATTGGCATTTTATGGAGCAGTGTTGATCTACTGATCTTTCGGATCGTCCATCGGCGGAGGGAGTTGACGGAATGATCAGGAATGAATTTTACTCGCTGTCTAGATCTCGTCGATTCTTGAACTGTTTTGCACATATAACAACCTGTTTGCAGTATCACCAGATAGACGACACAGAATGCTATTGCGTAGTAAACGTAGGCTCACCCCAATGCTGTTGATGCCAGCGCTAACGTTGTCAAATTGATTTATTCATACAGCTGTGATTTCGGGCAAATGTGGGTGTAATCATGAGGGTTTGAGCAGGTTTGATCACTTAGTAGTACACGTCGGCGCGTCAGGTATAGAATCTGTATATTAATAGGCCGTATCAAACATCGTGCAACACGATCTCTAATCCAAGTTTTGAGCCGCCACAGCAACCACGCTAAAAGATGGAAATCTCTTGCCGCGCTTAAGAGCAACAGCATGAAGTGCCACAATGTCGCATACGCTCCCAGTGGTTGCAAGCGCGATGACGGACGTGGACGTGAAAATTGGTAAGAGAACGCGAGCACGAAATACACCATGCTGTTAGAAACACAGATTTCAGCGAGTCGAGAACCGCAACTTCACAACATTACTCACCCTCATAACTACATGGCAAACGGTAGAGCATGGACGGTTGCTGGAGCTTGGGTGCCAAATGTAGATTCTGTCTTCTGCGTGAGGAATTCGGCCTGCAAAGTTTTAGCTTTGGATCACCGATCATCGCATCGTTCTTTGCTCACCGCTATGTCAGCAGATTTCGGCTTTTCATACAGGGGATTCTGGTTGGTGAGCATAAACAAGGACGCCACCAAAGATCCGATGATCCAAAACACGGAAATATACGTGGTAGCCACCGGAACCGACCGTGAACCCTGCACATGGACTGAAGGTACTGCTAGAAAGCTGATATCTACGGCGAGCATTACAGTTGACTGACAGGATTGAGCGCCAGTAGGAGCCGGACAGCGAGAATCATGACACGCACATACATCGTGATGCTCGACCATTCGCTCATTAGCTTGCTGTAAAAGTTCTTCCAACGAGGAGGGTTGATGCAGCTGCCGACTGGCCCGATCCATACTTGTCGAAGTTCTTCTATGTGCGACTGCGTTGTACTCAACAGCGCGACGTTGATGGCCCATGAAAGAGCCACTGTCTTCTTCTTTTTCTCCTTGACGAAACGAGCTTCACAGCGAGCGTAGAAGTCGGGGCTTTACGTCCATCCAATTGCCTCTTGGTGGGTTCACGGAGGGAGAAGTGGGTGACGCAGGCAGAGGACTGGCACGCCCATTGAAATTCAGTGCCAATATTGATCCGTCGAGTACTTGGGATCATTGTTTGCATATCGGCAGAAGAGAACTGACTGGAATGTCTTTCTGAACCATCAATTTCAGGGAAAACTGATCAAATGTACCTTTTTACCAAGGGAAGATACTGCCCATCCCATGAAAGCAGATGCTGCGCTGGTCGCTGAATTGACAAGGCAAGCTTCGTGAATGCACCTGGAAGCCTCGCAGATAGATCTTCCCTGCCCTCTTGCTGTCAAACCAAGTGTATAAGCGATGCAAGTTAGTTTATGGACTGCAAATTTACCATCGTCGAAGTGTGCACCTCTAAGCGCTTAACAAAAAGCTCTACAGCCTTGGAAGCCTGGTCATGAACCAACTTGAACCTGTGCATTTGCAACGATTAACATACATCTAAGCAGCGAAACGAGAGATGGAGACTCACCTTTCTTTATCCAGCGTAGCACCTACAACAATTGAAACATCCTTGCCAGCCACGTCCTCCATCTCGAAGCACTTCGCGATTGCCATGAACGCCATAACACCGCCATACGAGCTTGGACCAAGAACCCTTGAGCACCATGCTGAACGCGGGAACGAAGACTTTTCATTTGGTGTTGTCCCGTAGTGAAAGGCCCAGCCTGCCAATAAGAATGCACGTGTTGGTGAGGATGGAGGCTTCTGGGTCTGATTGGAGGCGGAAGAGGTGGCGGAGGGGGTCGTTGTTGATTATGCGGTAAACATCTAAACACCTCTGAGCTCAGGAAAGGCGTGTGCATGAAAAGACCGATAATCCTGCGCGTAGTATGTCAATGCTCTTGCCATCATTGCATCCCAAAAAACACATACATCCCAAAAGAAAGCACAGCACCAGAATGGATTGCATTCCTGAGCATGCGAGGAACCAACAAGATATAACCCAGACGAGCCTGAGGTCAAAGGAGGAGATTGGTGGAGATAAGTGAAAAATCGAAATCAAATAAGAATAAGTTATCGTGGTGGAGTGAGTAGATCGAAATGTGAAACTGAAGAAAGATACAATAGGAGAAGAGGCCCAGCCGGGTATCTGAGTGATAAGGGGCCAAGGTAGACGACAGATGGTAGATCAGGAAGAGGAGGAAAGGAACGCGTTCGTCTATGACGTCACCTGCTGGAACGGCGCACAGCAGCAGGTCGAGGTCTTTATTCCAAGCGATTGAGAAGAAATATTAGTACAGGTCCACACAAGATAATGTTTGTTGGCGTTGTACAGGTAGTCCGGGTGAATTGAGTCGGTAGTTTGGGCTTAGTTGGCCTATCTGCGGAGGTGGAAGCGCTCTCGTCACTGGCACTTCCCACGGCGTCAGCTAAGCTTGCAAGCTCGAAGCTTTCTTCGACATCCAAACAAATTTCATACCCACGACTTGCCCACGATTTTACTCTTCCTCCAGTCTTGCGGGAATCGACCTGCGCCCTGGACCAACATGTCAACACTCAAATGAACCCACCGACCCCAAGGAGTCTCCCAGTTGCCCGGCCGAAATTCGAGTTGGATGCAGACAAGATGCAGAGGCCGAGCAGTTTCCTGCAACTACATCTCAGTCACCTTCCTGTCATCCAATCGTCATCCCTACCATCAAACAGTTTCCAAGGAAGTCGAGTTCATTGTCATACTGGGACCAATATGGTATGTCCACGCCTAATATGCTTCTTATCATCTCTCTTATTGTTTTTTTACTTTGCTCATCCCAGGCACTTGTCCATTTCCTCATGTCCATTTATCCTTTAAATTTCGCACATGCCTCATGTCTCGCGTTTCCTTTTACACTTCATTCTCTTGGTACTCCTTGTCATATACGTGTTGTACTGTACACAATGAACCACATTATTAATTACTAGTAACCTATTTCTTTCAACATCCTTGACTTTAAATCCGTGTGTGCTGCGTACAATGGAAGCAGAATGATCTGCAATGTTCAAACATTTCCCCCTGCTGCTACACTTTCAATCCGCTGTGGGAGGTGCCTCAAAGATACTCTTCTCTTCTCTTATTTCGCTGAACCGCATCTCTCATCACTTATTCGTTGCCCTATGGCCATTATATGCTCTCAAAAACCTGTTGCCCAGTAATCTTTTTAACACGTCGTTGACTTGAACTTCAACTATTCCGAACTCGAACCCAATGCTAGGTATACAACGTACATCAAATTCACCCGACCGTACCTGATCTAAGGTTCTCTGTCGTCTCCGCAAGTCCATTTACTGGAATATGATCAAGAGCTAGAAGCATCGAATTGGTACTGCGAGTAACAAAACAAGCTGGAGACTCACTCCTCACGGCAGTGCTGCCAGCGAATCCCATGTGCCATGTGGCTCAAATCAAGCTCAACGCACCCTCTCCCAATCACCAATGCGGTCCGGCGATTATACCTAAATGCCTCTCGTGAAGCGGGCGGTACCCAGAATAAGAGCCGATGGTTTGGTCCTAACACCCATCCATCATCTCCAAGCCAGAAGGAGCTCGACATGCGGTCATCATGG
>JABBWA010000522.1:0-27735 GCA_016628065.1 Suillus lakei
TGATCAATGCAGAGTAGTACATCTTTATCCTAAAGGAGTGTCTATTCAAAGCATGCAGGAGTCAGGAATTGATGAAGAAGACATTATCTTTCAATAAGATAATGACCCCAAGTATACCTCAAAGCTGGCCACAAAATGGTTTGAAGACCATGACATCAATGTTTATTATGGCCAGCACAGTCTCCAGACCTCAATCCCATTGAACATCACTGGGAATCACTCAAAAGACTACTTGCTGCCTATCAAGATCCTCCAAAGGGGTGATTTGAACTGTGGGAGAGAGTTGCAGTAGAATGGGAAGAAATTATCATAGGGGATGTCAGAAATTGATGGAAACTATGCCTAGAAGGGTTACAGCAGTTATTAAAGCCAAGGAGGGTAACATAAAGTACTAGAATTATATAATAAGACTGGTTTAACACAAAGTCAAAAAAGTGTCCGAATGAGTCATAAGAATAGAATTACCATATCTTGCCCATGTAAGGTTGTGTTCCCACGCTATATAGCTCAGATTCAAGCTATGATGTAGGGCCTTCAGACATGTCCCTATACCCATATGTTATATTTAGGTGCTGGCTTGCTATGATCCAATTACTCAAAACTGCACAAACATTCGGACACTTTTTTGAGCCACTGTAGCCTAGGAACAGAACACTTCGCATTTTTGCCCCTTTGATAGGGAAGTGTTCTATGGTATTCATGACATATTTAGAAGTGTATCTGAAGAGATTCCCCCACTTTTTTGACCCCCTGAAGCGCCCTACATCAATAAATATAGCAAATATACAGGAAAACACAAAATATGTTGCCATGTATTAATTTCTAAGTAGATATACTTGAAAAATTTATCCCCAGCATCTATTAACCAATAGGAACAATGTATCAAGAGTCCAGGACCATAGGACAAGACCCTGTGATGCAATACACTTATCCTCTCCTGGTGGTTCACCCCCTGTGAAAGATTTTCCTGTAGGACAGGACCTTCAGGATGGTAGGGGGTCTACTCCTATGCATATTTAGAGCATATCTATCACATAGATGCCACAGGAAACCTACAGGGTCCTTCAACAGGAACAAAAATATGTAAAATCGCATTTTTGTCATTTTTGATGTTTTCAATATCTCACCCTTGCACAAATGGTCCAACCTGCTCATATATCATTAGTTATACATATATATGTGCGTTGTATACCACAGATCAGTTCAAAATAGGCCGGAGTTTTGAGCTAGTGTATGTACTTGTTAATTCTACTGATAAGAGACCCATACCTTCAGAACATCGAAATTTAATAATCAGACACATGGAGTACATTTCAAATGTATTCAGTATTGCAGATCTAAATTTACTAAACAATCTGACAAGAATTGAGTGCTGAGGAAGTGAATAGATAAGAAATTGAGTGTGGGAAACTCTAAAGACCCAAAACATCGAAAATGGTCAGTTGAGTAGTTGTAGGACTTTAATGCTGCATGGACTTACTTTACCACCACATTCCTTCCACATATCCTCCACCCTCAGGGCAAAGTGTAGTATAGGTTCCTTGTATAGTCTAACATATATCCTATTGAAATTTAATGAAATCTTCGATCTATATCACATGTACATAACTGTGACTTTTGTGTGATATGTGTAAATTGTCACTTTTCACACATATGTTCCTTTGCTTCTCTTTCACTCAATACTTAATGGATCTTTCTGAAATGTTAGATCTGTGATACTGAATACATCTGAAATGTACTCCATGTGTCTGATTATTAAATTTCGATGTTCTGAAGGTATGGGTCTCTTATCAGTAGAATTAACAAGTACATACACTAGCTCAAAACTCCGGCCTATTTTGAACTGATCTGTGGTATACAACGCACATATATATGTATAACTAATGATATATGAGCAGGTTGGACCATTTGTGCAAGGGTGAGATATTGAAAAACATCAAAAATGACAAAAATGCGATTTTACATATTTTTGTTCCTGTTGAAGGACCCTGTAGGTTTCCTGTGGCATCTATGTGATAGATATGCTCTAAATATGCATAGGAGTAGACCCCCTACCATCCTGAAGGTCCTGTCCTACAGGAAAATCTTTCACAGGGGGTGAACCACCAGGAGAGGATAAGTGTATTGCATCACAGGGTCTTGTCCTATGGTCCTGGACTCTTGATACATTGTTCCTATTGGTTAATAGATGTTGGGGATAAATTTTTCAAGTATATCTACTTAGAAATTAATACATGGCAACATATTTTGTGTTTTCCTGTATATTTGCTATATTTATTGATGTAGGGCGCTTCAGGGGGTCAAAAAAGTGGGGGAATCTCTTCAGATACACTTCTAAATATGTCATGAATACCATAGAACACTTCCCTATCAAAGGGGCAAAAATGCGAAAGTGTTCTGTTCCTAGGCTATTTTGAAAGGGCCTTGGAGGAGGAGTAGGCACACAAATAAACAAAAAAAAGTGGTCTATTATATTATATTATACATATATAGCAAACTACTACTTATATATGAAGGGGGACCTATTGTGGTGTGGTGGTGAAGCTGCAGTGAGTGGGGGGATAATTATAATTGTGGGGTATCTATAAAGAAAGGGAGGAGGGTGTGGAGCGCTCGCGCGAGGGGAGCATGGAGGCCACATTTGGCCAGGTGGGTGCCATGTGTTGCCATGTGGCTTCCATGTTTGCTCGCATGGCTGCCATGTTGCCTTGTGTAGCTCGCTTAGAGCTTGATTTGGAAACTTGCGTGGTTTGTGCTTAGCTCGCTTAGAGCTCGATTTGGAAACTCACGTGGTTTCCTCAGGTGGTCCTCCCTTCATATAGTGCAGCTCAGCACACTTTCAGCAACACTTTTCCATGGCCCAATCCTGCAACAACAATTGTTTAGACACACTGTAATTATATGTACATGACAATAAATATTAAAAATTGACCAACAACATCAGAATTGGTGGGAAATAAAATGAGATTGGAGAACAATAGGGAGACAGGGGAATGGGGGGGAATGGGGGAGCCAGGAGAATGGTAAAACCGGAGAATGGAAAAGTGAAGAACAGGAAATGGGAAATTTGGAAATTTGGAAAATAGGAAAACTGACAAACTGGAAAACTGGAAAATGGGAAAATTGGAGAAAGGGAAAACTGAAAAACTGGAAAATGGGAAAATGGAAAAATGGAAAAATTGGAGAATGGGAAAACAGGAGAACAGGAAAACAGAAGAACAAGAAAACAAGAAAACTGAAGAATGGGAAAACTGAATGACAGGAAAATGGGAGAATGGGAAAATGGGAAAACTGGAGAACAGGAAAATGGGAAAATGGGAAAACTGAAGAATGGGAAAACAGGAGAACAGGAAAACAAGAGAATGGGAAAACTGAAAAATGGAAAAATTGGAGAATGGGAAAACTGGAGAACAGGAAAATGAGAAAATGGGAAAATTGGAGAATGGGAAAACTGAAGAATGGGAAAACTGGAGAACAGGAAAACAGGAAAACAGGAAAACAGGAAAACTTAAGAATGGGAATTTTTCAGGATGTGCTAGGATTATTAAAAATAAGAAGTTGAGGTGCCGGGAAAACAGGAGAACAGGAAAACAGGAGAACAGGAACACTGAAGAACAGGAAAACAGGAGAATGGGAAAACAGGAGAACAGGAAAACTGAAGAATGGGAAATTTTCAGGATGTGCTAGGATTATTAAAAATAAGAAGTTTGAAGCACTCTGCTTCCTTCCTGTGCCAAAGGCACAGCAGAAGGTGCTGCAGGCACCTCCTGAAGCCAAAGGAGCACAAAGTGCTCCTTTCGCTTCAGTACTATGATTATTAGGAATAAGAAGTTCACCTTACACCAAAGGAGCACGAAGCGCTCCTTTGGCTTGTGCCAAAGGCACAACAGGTGAGAGCTTGTACCATATTGGGCGATGTTTTTGTGTTGTGGGGTAATTCCCACACTGTGTGGCTGAAACATGCGAAAATGTGATGTGTGGGAATAATGTGGGAAGGCCTGACATGAGAATATGATAAAAATAGTATATGTTTTGGGAATATCTGTTTTGGAAGCCAAAATTGTGGTCACTCCAGTTGGGCAGTGATTTGTAAGCTGGGAAGTCCCCAAAGCTTCCATAAATGATTCTCCCTGGGGATACATCCAGTTGGACAATGGATAGTTACACATATTAATGTATCTGCATTTATGGATCACTGTCCATTTAAGATGTATCAATATAGTACTATGGGCTGTCATTTAAGCCCTAGTATAGAACTTGTTAGCACTGTCCTTAGTTGAGATAAATTATACTAGTGCTCACCTTCAACTTCAAACGATTATTTTCTTCAACATAATGCTGCATGACCTGCACCATATCAAAATGGCTGCGGTACCTGTAATTAGTGTGTAACTTGACGTCATTGGCAATGGACATGAGATTCTTGATGAAGGGGATGAGATCAGCACAGTGGACACAAGGGGATCCTGGAGTTTGAGTGATCTGCTCACAGTCTTTTGAATATGTGTGCGGAGTAATACCACAAGTGTCAATATTGAAAGGCAGTGGTCCTGGACCTTCAGAAGCCCTACCAACTGGGAAGGTCTCAAGAAAGGAAGGCCCAATGACTGGCCAATTTACCAGAACTCCAGGGCAAGAATTGAGACCATGAGACATCTCAGTTGAACTAAGGTGAGATGAAAAAATTGAGGGGGAAACGGCTGATGGTGACTCAGATGCTTCTCCTCAATCCTTCGAGCACTTCTTGCCCTGCTGGTGATCACTCAAAGTATTAAAATACCCGGGGACATCTAGATCACCAAGGATTCGTGTTGGAAGGGTGGTCTTGATCCAGACTTTGCAATCTGGACACTCGACTTCCCACCAATGGGTTCCTGCGTGCCTCTGGATAAGACTTGCTGAAAATAGACCCATCAGATCAGCAGGCATGTTTGATTTGAGTAGCGCATCAGAATCAAGCGCCAAAGTGTCAGAATGATCGGGAAAAGGCACAGCAGCAGTGTCAGGTGCTTCAGATCATGTTTCTATTGGATCATCGGAAGATGGCAGTGCGGGAGATAAGAGGATGGGGGTATTAGTTCTGATGGAAGCTGTGTCATCAAGGGAATATGCGTTAATATCAATCGGACTGATGCTCGGATCATTATGTGTGAATAGAGAAGGATCAAACTGGTATGAAAACTGATCATAGTCCAAACTTTGAGAATTATAACTGCTTTGCGAGGCTTGAGAGTCCACGTGAAACCATGAGTCGTAACAAGCAGGGTACATTATATGATAGGCTCCTGGCCGAATAAGAATATGAGGGTATGCACAACACCGTTGGTGCCAAATAGACAATACAATGATTCCAGAATTTCCAGGACATATGTCAATGACGCTCATTAATTGATCGTCATGTGAAATCACGAACTCACATGAAGCCAAAAAAAATCAAAAACATTCATTTTGCAGGGGGATTCAGTAATATCATAAGGAATTTATTAATCTATGTACCTAGGGCTATTCTAATGTACCTATAACCACCACCTCCCCCAAGTCATGGAAAGATTTCATTGAGATTTGAGGGCGCTGTGGAGAAGTTCAAACGACCAAACGATATAACGCCAAAGTGGCTGAAATTAAGGTTTTTGCTTACCATAATCAAGTGGATGGTGTTTCGGCTTTCTCCATCACACACCTCTTGAAGAGAAATCAAGTAATTGGCTGGATACTGGCCAATTCAACAGATAAATGCAGCACAAATCAGTGGGTTGCGTTTGGAAGCAAGCTTCTGCACCCGTTTGACGTTGAGTCCAGCACATTTGAATGAAGCATGGATTGTTGCAAGAGAAACAGGCAAATCACAATATTCCTTGAGACAGCAGCTATACTCATCTAAGAAGAGAGTTGGTTTATGATGAGCCAAGTGACCACAGTAAGTACAGGGAATCAGAATGAGTGAGCTTGCAGGGGCATCCATGTCTGATAGCAATTTTCTTCATGACATCACCAGTAGCATGCTTTCATCGTAGAGTATGGTTCAGTGTTGACAGTGAGAAGTCAACCAACTGACAGATTTCATGGTCAGTAGTGCTGCCATGGTCCGGTCCTGAACCATGGTTTGAACAGGACTTTTGGTCCGGTTCCCCTGTGGTTCGGTCCATGGTCCAGGTGTCAGCCAGAACTGGACCATAGTACGGTTCTCGGTTCTGGCATTGGGCGAACGGTTCGACTTTGGTTCGGACGGGTCCCGAACCATCCCGAACCCCGAACCGATAATTGTGTTTTCGACAGTATCAGTACCTAGTTTGTACGCACTTGTCTCTGCTTGTCTGTGTGCTTTTACTAGTGGTGGGGGCAGAACTACTTGGGCTCAGCTCTGCCGGTTATAACCGGCAGAACTGGCAAAACTCTAGGCTATGTACATAGACTATGATGTGTATGACATTCCTAACGATGACATCAATGTTGCCTTGTCCCATCCCTCATCCTCGCTGTTGTAATTAACCACCTCCACCTCATCTAGAATAGCCTGTGGAATGATTCCTTGTTTGACCTGATCCGACTCGCCAAAATCAAAAGCATCTCCCTCGAGTACTTCAACTTCGTCAATGCTCTGAACTTCTTCAGTCCTCTTCAACTCTTCGAGAGCCGCAAATTCAGCAGTGACGTCGTCAGGCGAGATACTCTCTAGACCTGCAAGAAGGTCATCTGCATCACAAGGCTCGGTCGAGAGCAGGGGTGCACACGCGAAGGATGCTTCAAGATCCTGTACAGTCTCAACAGCAATGCCAACCTCTTCACGAGTGTGCATGTGAGCATGTCGACGGTGGATGGACTTCCAAGTCTCCGCAGCTTTTACAGCGCTGTGGTGTCGAAGGTTTGCACGAACTTTGCCAAGTGTTTCAAATGTGTCAGACGCTCAAAATTGTTGTTGATCAGTGACATTCTGCCACCCTCCCTTCACGTGAGTTCTGCCATTCGCCAGGAGCCTTTTACTCACCTTTAGTTGTTTCCGCATGCCGCCACTCATTTATGCTTGCTTGCACACAGCTGCACTTGCTGCCTCTTGCTGCCTCCTTCCTCCAATGCTCGCGGTTTCATTGCTATCTTGTCTGTTAGCGGCTCATCCCTCAACTCTGCATCTCGACGCCTGCCGGTGATTCGCATTCGTTCGCAGTCATTCATGCAATATGCCACTATCTTGAAAAGTCTGCCACTATCTCCCGGTACCTGCTGCTGCTGCCATACACAATGTGCATGCCACTAAAGTAGTCAGGCAGTCGCTTCCGCTCACTCAGAAGTCCCTGGAGCAGTCATCTGATTGATGTGGACTGGACAAAATTTTTGCTCACTACTAGGGTTCGGTTCACGTTCGAACCCAAAAAAAAACCGAACCTGACCGCTCCGAATGGTTCACAAAGGTTCAGTCCAGGGTTCGTCGACTCTGGTAGAACTGGACCCAGGTTCGGTTCTCGGTTCTTGCTCAACCCTCGCTGAACCGGACTGAACCGGACCACGGCAGCACTAATGGTCAGAGTCTTGGCCATGGACTTTCAAGCACATCATGATGCACTTCACATCATCACTGATGCGGCAGTTGACCATATGGACCAAACAAGTTTATTTTTTTTGCATTTGTCATTATTTATGAAAATCACAATAATTACAACTAGGAAAACCATCTCCTCGGCAATTTCCTGATGTAGGGAGTTTGAGTGAGAAACATCTGCCAGGGCAGATTGTGTATTTGAAGCCGTTCAAAGGCATACAAAACTTGAAACTGATTCAACTTACAACTCAGAAGTGTCGAACTGTGTCGAATCACCACAATTTTCTACCTCGTTGCGACTCGATTCACCTCGCAGCAACACTGCACGCACCACTCAAAATGTCGAGCGGAGTGCAAAATTGATCACTGACCATTTTGTGACTGCATGAGATGAGGTACTAATAATAAAAGGTGGTACATACATCCTCGCTATATGAGTCCACTTCACCGAGGATAATACTCCAGTGTTTCGAGAAATGTTGCATAATATATAAAGGTATGTTTTGTGGTGCTTAGTTACCATGTCAACTGGTGCCGCAGAACGGCTGCAGCTGACCGCATCATTTGCACCTGTATTGCAACATGTGGGGCTTTCCGACAGGGCACTCGAACTTCCGAAGGAACGGACTCACCATGACCACGATCAACTGGCGTTGCCTTGCGCTGGCGCTGTAACAACATATATGTTAGATGGATGAAGGTGTGGTGCAAGGGATGGCCACCTCGTCGCGTGTATTTTTAGCATGAAAACCTTGCAGGGCCTTTGTAGTATTCGGGACTTCGACATTGTCGACATAGGGCACGTTGCCACAAGAGAGCAACATCGGGAGGAAGGATATAAAGAGAACTAACTAGCTGGGTTGGATGCAAAATTTGATATTACGGCAAATCCAATGAACAACAAGAGGGGAGAGAAGCCATGAATGGGGAAGAAGTGAAGTCGCAAGAGGAAGCATGGAAGAAGCCATCATAATGGAGAAGCTGCGAAGCGTCGTTGAAGGAGAAAAGTCGGCAGATCAGCAAAATGTATATCATATATTGCATCCGGGAGACCTTGAAGCATCAACTTTGCAGATATCGGGGAACTAAATGTCCGTATCGGTATCAGACACCTTTGAGCTTAGGTCTAACATTATAGCCTATTGACACATCATCTCAGATTGATAGCGCTGAATATGAAATCGGAAGCTAGCCTACCCATAGAATGATTGAAGGCGTGACTTCAGCCTGGCCACCAAATATAGGTCAGTAGATGCGAAAGCCGTCACAGGGTCGCTTGTCCGACGTGTACTCCGCCCAGATTCTGCCCACGATGAGCATTAAGGGCAGAAGGCAGGAAAAGGTCGTTGCCTCGGGTGTGCTGGCACGTATAAATTCGAGGGGATAGCACCAGCTTTCGACTCAAACAAAGAAAATCATTGAGCCTCAACCCTCTCTTGCATTACAAACAACATGAATTCTCGCTCACCACTATGATTGTGTCTGCCGCAGTGATGGCTGGTGTCGCTACCGCATCCATCCCTTTTGGCCAGGCCTGCCACACCCAAGGTGAGTACTCTTGTAGCCTGGCGCGTTCTGGAACGTTCAGACCTTCGGCTGCGTGCTTATGGTTGCGTGAAGGTACTGTTTGGTGTGGAAGGGTTGCGGGTTTTAATGGCGGGAATGCATTCATCTACGAATGTGCCAAGACAGGCGTAATCGCATTCTCTGCAGACTGCGGTTGCCCCAGTTGCTGTACCGTGGTCAACGGCGGTGCGTATTGCATAAGCGAAAAGGCTTGAGCGCCATTCTTGCTCGACGCATCCCAAGTTCGAGTGTTGATGTGATTGTTTGGGCCAAGGGAGCTCGTTGATGGTAGCAGGACAGGAGTGAAAGTGTGAAGGAATTCTGTAACCTTTTATCAATACTATGGCATGAACCTCTGGATCAATCCCACCTACACAATTCCGCGCTGTCAAAGTGGGCTTCACCAGCTGGTGTTGTCCTAGATGGTTTTGTAGCGTTTCTTTTATTTTTGAACAATTACAGGACAACGTGAGTCAAATAGATGGTGTGCACGTGATTTTTTGGTGTGCGGCTGTGCGTGGACGTAATTTAATTAAGTTGCGTTTGGACCGCCATACAGGGAAGAGAGAGCAAATCACCTCATGACTGATGCGAGGTGGGACGACCACAACTAAAGAACAATCCACAGCACTTAACTTCACACGAAACCTCTCTCATCCCACCACTTGAGCCTTGTGTTTCTGTTGGTCCCTCAGACCCTTGTGTCCCCGGCGCAGGTTGACCTTGTCGTGTTGAACTGTCAGCTTCGTTGCTACTTGTACGTTGCATAGCTGCGGCCGCTTCGGCGTCAGTCTCAGGGGTAATGCCATATCTCTGTAACCTTATTAGAAAGGGTCGAATATTAGCGATTAACGTCGAGCGCTTACATCTTCCTCGCGACAGGGAGCCACATCGACGGCGCGTGTAGGGCTTCCTACAGGAAACAAGCCGAAATTCCAACGCCGGTGCTGGTGTGGTATTGATTCTGGCGCATTTGCAGGTCGAGTGCTGAAACGCAGCGAGCCGAGAAAATTACGCCAATGTAGGGGAGATGATGGACTCTCAGGCGGAGCTGCCCGGCGAGGCGCGGGGTTGGTATCAGTGTCCCAGAAGTCCTTGACCTGTATCAGCGTCAGACATACAATAACTGAGGAACGAAAAACTGTGCTAACATATTTCGCGGAGCCTCTGTCGTTGGGCTGCCGCTTGCAGACCAGACGGGTGTCAAACATCTAATGACCATACACATGAGCAAAGTATGTAGTTGTTCACAACAGACTGGCGCACATCTCTCGATTGACCTGCACATCTCTGGTAAATAAATGAGATACAGCACACTTCGAAAGGGAATTACAGACGACTTTCCTTGAGCTTTGCATCGAGCTTTGCATTTCTTTCACCCGCATTCTGAATGACAACCAAAACCCACTTAAAAAAAGACGTTGACAACACATAAGCACACTCACATCATCATCACCTTGCTGTTGCAGAGCTGCCTCCAGGCTCCATATATAAACTTTTGCATCTGATCCAGCACTGGCGATATATTTTCCATCAGGGAAAATAGCAAGATCCCAGAGTTCATCATCGTGCAAGAGCAGGTGTCCGACTGACTGATTGGTCGTGAGGTCCCAGATGCGGACCGAGCAGTCAGTTGATGCGCTGACAAGATGGTGTTCATCAGGGGAAAGACATAGGGAGCGTATGCCGCGGGTATGGCCCCGAAAAAGAACGAGCTCCTTCCCATCAATCGACCGCCATTTACGGATGGTGCTATCATATGACGCGGAGAAAATGTGTACACCGTCCTTGGACCAACACAACGACGTCACGTCGTAGTCGTGTCCCTTGATCTGGATGAGCAGCTCATTGTTCTTTGACCACACGCGGATCACCTTGTCCTCCCCGCTGCTCGTGAATTTGTCGCCTTGGGGAGAGTATTTGACAGCATACACCTGATCATGACCAGTCTCTATCAGAGGTGCTATTTGTCGGCCAGTATCCGGGTTCCAGCATCGTATAGTCCCGTCTCCCGAACCACTTGTTATCTCCAGGACACTTGGAGACCAATCAAGGCACCAAATTGCCGCTTTGTGCCCTCCCATGGATCACCGACCATGTTGCCCTTCTTTATGTCCCACAGCCGTAGCCTGCCATCTATGCTTCCAGATACGACCACAGTTTCATCTGGAGACATTGCCGCTGAGCATACTGCTCTTCCGTCACTATTCCAAGGCCTTCCCACTGTCTCTCCGTCTCTTGTCCACTGACGAATTGAACCATCATCTGATGTGCTCATTATATTGCAACTGGTGCCCAAAGAGGTAAGGCTCCGAATGACTTTGGAATGGCCCTTGATGACGCGCCCCGGCATCAAGCTTTCTGATGGACGTTCTGACTTTGGTCTCTTCCACGATGTAGTCCGAGTATTGTGGTTGACGAAGTACAACCGACCGCGTGGTGAGATGTGCCATTCGCATCCGGGAACGAGTCGTCAGGGTGTATCTATGCTTTGCCATAAGTTCCTCGTTGCTAGTGGTGTATTCTTCGCTGACCTAGTCGCACCCCTGGCAACGGTCGGTTCCATGAAGCCATCATGAGTGTGTCATCTTGATATTGTATTCTCTCATACAACACCTTGGACTGATACCATCGAGGAGGCAGAGCTTCATTCCCGCCTGTTTCTTGTTGAGTAAGTCTTTAGGTATCACAACGCGATTACTCGCCTTCCCAAAGTGCATCCCGGCGATGCTGGGCGCCATAGCGTGATGGATCCTTCTCCCTCGTCCGAAGAGGTGCATCAAGCGCCAGTGAGTCTAACATCGCTCCTCGTTCTCCAACTCTTCGTTTTGCTGATGTGCTTGACTCGGCCTTTTCACGTGCCATGACGCTGATGAAGAAAATGTTGAAATGCCGCTGTGCTTGACAGACGCGTTGATAGTGGGACAAAGCTCAATAATACGGAACGTGAATTATGGAGGGCGAGGAGAGATGGTGGAAGCGATAAAGAGACCGCTAGACAATCAGTTGTGCATGCTGTATCACAAGCGCCTTCAGCCGCACTTCGATGGATTTCTGTACATTCGTCAGCGAGCGTCAAGAATATGATGATGGCGATGCCTTTGATGGAATGAACAGTTATAAGATCTCCTACTGTGTATTTCTATAAGAATTACTAGACCTTACTTGTGCCATTGCTTGATACAATGAACTGTGGAGCGGACTTCGCGCGCCGGTCTAATTTATATTATTGTTCTCTGAAGCGCAATGCTAGAGGACACGGTATCCACGGACAGGAAAATAGGCACTTGAAAATAAGGTCACCACATAAAGATTGCGCTCTGAAGCCAAGACGAAGTCAAGTACAAGCTTTAACCTTTTTAAGACACTCTAGACTTCAGATGCGTGACAACAGGTCACGGCTCTAGTTCCGAGACTACTACTAGTAATACGGAAGTAGTATCTCGCAATATCATGACTTCCGTGCACAGGCGCAAATCTCAAACCTCAAACCTATACGTGCATGCAAATGCAACATCAAGCAACAACAAAAACCGCCTTGGCAAGGAATCAAGAGGAGTAGAAGTACTGTACAGCCCCCATCCACTCCATTGCAGTTCCTGCCAGGTCTGACAACTGTAACATGCTTGGTACTGGTGATTGTTGATGATCGCGGCACGCGTGAACTAACAAGGGCCAATCCGGGAAACACGTTGAATACTTTGATCCTCATGTGCCGGCGAAGGGCGGTCAGTGGCCTATGACAAAAAAATACTAAGTGCTCTACGAATTGCGGCCTCGCTTCTTGAAATCAAACAGAACCTACCCAATGCACTGTGTTTGCCCCACTCTAGAGCCCGCGTATCAGTTGACTAAACGAGCAAGATCAATCAATTCGCGCCTCCGATCATCTGGGCTTGGCCAAGCAAGACGAATTTCGAAATTCCGGTGCGTTTTATACTACCGTGGTCAGGAACGGATCCGGGGACACTTGTCAAGGGGAATGTTTTTCAGGGTCCGTCAGACACGCAGTGCGCACGGTTAGCTTCAATCAGCCAGGTCGACAATTGAGCCTAGATCCCAGAATTCTACCGCTTCTTTGAATTGATGTATATGAATTCCTCAGGCTCCGAAACCGGCCGATCTAGGTCATCTTTCAATCTACCGGATGATGACAATAGGTGAATCTCGTACTCCCAAGCCAGAACTTCCCAACTTGAAAGTGGACTTGGCGTCCCTTGGTTGGACTTTCCGAACTTACCGCCCCGGCTTGTCGTTATTCCCCTGTGGGTGCTATTGACGAGGTGGGCTGCACGCTTGTGCCCATAGGCTACCAGTAACCAGTCGGGGCTTGGCATTTGGCGTTGACTGCAATCTTTTTACGGTCAAGCCTGTTCATTGTGGCGGAAGATGGGATAAAGAGCAATTGCCAGATACCTATAAGAGCAACCATGTCGAAGTGAGTACCTATTATCGAGTGCTTCGTAGCACATATTCTCTTCCTCTACGCTCAATATAATGCTCTTCCGTAATGTCATTATCATGCTATGGCTTCATCTAGCACATGGAGCATCCATCATCTCACGAACCAATTCTTATCCACTCAACTCTCGTTCGAAGACGCTAGGCCCTAAAACCAACCTAATAATCTCTAATAAAGTCATATCTCCAGACGGGTTCACGCGCTCGTGAGTCTATCTTTGCTGTATTATTTGCATCCTAATCATTGTTATAGTGCAACGCTCGCTGGAGGAACGTTTCCGGGTCCAATCATCACAGCCAGAAAGGTCCCTTTTCCTGCCAATTTGATCGAGCCCTCAGACACTGACTATAGTTGAAGGGAGAGCACTTTGCGATCAATGTCGTGAACAGACTCACTGACGGTGAAATGTTCAAAAGCACCAGTGTGGTAGGTCACATCTATTCAGTACCCATACATCAGGCTTACCTCACTCTATTTAGCATTGGCATGGAATCAATCAGAATGGGACTAACTATGTTGATGGAGCCTCGTTCGTCACTCAATGTCCCATTGCGCAAAATCACTCCTTTCTTCACTCCTTCGAGGCTCGGAATCAGGCTGGTACTTTCTGGTATCATAGCCACTATGCGGCCCAACAATGGTTTGTTGATATGATGTTTTTTTAACTTTGCAATCAATAATACAAAACCGTTTAGTGATGGCCTCCGCGGGGCTTTAATTATCTACGATCCCGAAGACCCCCTATCCTATTTATACGACGTTGATGACGGTACAGTGATTGCCATCATAGTCATGAAATCGCTCACTTAAAGTATTCACAGAGACCACCGTCATCACCCTTGCTGACTGGTAGGTCTCAGAATTATTAGTGACTTGCATTCAGCTCACTGATTGAACGTAGGTACCATGTGGTTGCACCTGTTTTGGCCCACATAATTGGTACCAATGGCAACTCAACACTCATTAATGGTCTCGGTCGATATCAAGGGGGACCCAAGACTGACCTTGCGGTGGTCAGTATTGAGTACGGGAAACGATACCGCCTACGCCTTATAGCAATGTCTTGTGATCCAAACTTTATGTTCTCCATTGACAACCATAACTTGACGGTAATCGAAGCGGACGGCGAACTGACGGAGCCCCTCCTCGTGGACTCGCTCCAGATACTTGCTGGACAGCGATACTCTGTTGTGCTCATCGCGAATCAGCCAGTCGACAACTACTGGATACGAGCACTCCCAAATACTCCAAACTCGGACTTTAACGGTGGCCAGAGCTCTGCTATCTTGCGATACAGCGGTGCACCCGTTGCAGAGCCTACTACAAACCAAACTCAAAGTACCATGCGGCTTGTCGAGACCAACTTGCATGCATTCATCAATCCTGGTGCACCTGGTATTCCAGAGTACGGAAAGGCAGACATCAACTTGAGGATGGTGGTCACCAGCACGGCTGGGATATATTCGATCAACAACGTAACATACAAGCCCCCCACGGTGCCCGTACTGCTTCAGATCCTCAGCGGCGCACAACATGCAACCGATCTCCTTCCGAAAGGAAGTGTCTATGTTCTAGGGGCTAACAAAGTCGTCGAATTAACGATGGTAACTCCTAACATTGGTGGTCCTGTAAGTTTCCCGCACGTTCACTACATTACACACATCTCATAGCATCTCCCTAGCATCCGATTCATATTCACGGTGTAAGTACTTCTGGTTACCGGTTAACACTCAATCGCTCACTGCAGTAATAGCATAGCTTTGATGTCGTGCAGAGCGCCGGAAACAGTTCGTTTAACTACGTCAATCCTGTGCGCAGGGATGTGGTATCTGGTGGGCTCCTAAACCAACAGATAGTGATTAGATGGGTCACAGATAACTCCGGCCCATGGTTCCTGCACTGGTAAGCACTGTCACATTGCTGTATCTAGCACTAGCACTAATCTTATCATTTACCTAGTCACATCGACTGGCACCTCGACGCGTGCGTGTCTCCAACGCTTAACTCTGCCATGATCTGACCTATGTTACCAGTGGTTTCGCTGTAGTTATGGCCGAAAGTCCCTCGGACACTCAGAAGCATCTGGGCCCCATACCCAGTAATTATTCGATGTCCATATTATGCTACTTGAACTTATGGTGTGCACAGATGCATGGGATAACCTTTGCCCAATATTCAGCTCGTTGACGCCAGCCCAGATTGGAGCGGAAAATTCGTATCAAGAGGCACAGAATATCTCCACGCGGCTATTTCCCAATACATAGTGTTTGCTGTCAGAGGTCAAAGGAATGGCACTACTATCGGTTATCACAAGTTCGGTCAACCACTGGTTCGGACACTTTGCAATATCTCACTCCACTCTGCTTCAAGTCATATTCTGTCCAACCACATATCATTTTACACTTATAATATACTACTGCGCAGTTGAATAATTGAAATTGGTCGAGAAATGGTTGAGATCCTTGTTCAGGTGTGACAGAGCCAAAACATTACGTCTGCTTGTCACCAAACCGAGTCTGCCGTAGCGGAGTTTCAGAGCTGCCGAACCACCCACCATTACACGGCAGACCCTACTATTAGTATTTGTAATTGGGAATATGTGGGAATTGCGATATAAGCCCAACATGATATAATCCGTATGCTTTTTGCGCTACTACTAATCTAACGTATGTAAGGACAAAACGTTTGATCCCGCGGAATCAATTCGCGTGACTCTCCTGTCTGTGCTCCACCTCAGTTCCACATTTCCTTGAGCGCTCGCTGTCGCTGTGCGCTCGGCAGTCTCCTATTAGTGTCGGCGGTTCGCTTATGTCCGTGTCACATCCGATCGCACGTTTCTCTCCTAACTGTATTCCTCTCCTTTTACCATCATGGCCTGTGCGTGCTCATTTCACGGCGTCGTCGGTATTCAAAATGCTACTCGTTATGCTTTGGAGCCGAAAAAACCCGTTTTGGAAGATGGATGGCTTCGTACCCGTGTCTCATGACGCAGAAGACGGCGTTGGAGATCTTCCTTCGGAAGAGACAAAGAGGAAAGTCAACGGCAAGCGTAGTGTACAGACATCTCTTATTGTGACTGACGGTGGAAAACGTCCGGAGGTGTACGGAGCGTTTGTACTGATTATATACGATCAGCCTGACTACGTCAATACATTTTCACCATCTCAAATTGATGCATAGTCAGACTGGCTACGAGTCTAGCGGGTACAGCCAATTGTCGATTCTCACTGGGGATACAGGTTTGCAGAGCCACGCTCCAAAATATAACTTGACTCAATCGAGGGCTTCCACTCCCTGCCCGACCTCGCGCCGCAATACTGTATAATTTCAACACTAGCTTCAAGCCCATCTGGCCATGACCATGTCACGCCGCATCAGAGGACTGGTGAGCCGCAGATATTGTCATATATGCTGATATATGATCATATATAGAAAATATTTTCGTTATATCGGAATATAAAGTTATATAAAGCCATGTATAACGTCGGAAAACCACCGCAATCAATGTAAAGCACCCTCATGAGTTCTCTGATGCCTAGCTTCTTAGCTTCAAACCTCAGCGCGACCCGCGCCCATGCCTAAATAGGTTCGTCCTGTCAGCTCATTTATACTGCAGTGGTAGTGGCAACTCAAGGCAACTTTGGCGACCAGCACGGACTTCTATGCTGTTGAATGTTGCTTCGGCTTGATCGACATCAATCTCAAGACCTTGTTTGAGCTGCGTTTCAACAAATCAAGGGCCTTGAGGTGGGAACAAATATTCATCTCCGTAATGCCAGCTTTGGCGATACAAGCGCTGAGCGGTGGTATATCTAGCACGAACACTATCGTTATACATCTCAAATATCTCCCACTCGCTCACACGCATCCCTCGAATATGACACTAGTCTCAAATGATCCCAGTTGGTGGCCATTAATCAACTCGATTCTTTTTCTCAGTTATTGGACGGGTTTGTCATACCGGTTTGGTGATCTCTCGATCTAACAGTTTCACAGTTGCCGTTGGCGCCGTGGTGGTATACGATTGTGGTGAGTAGGATAGTTTTTGAAAACCGCTGATATTCTTATGGTATTTTCAGTACTAACACTCGGACAAGAGGTAGGTCAATGCTATTGTTGAAACAGCTGACTCGCTAAGAATGGTGTCATAGATTGAGCTGATCTGGGTGAGTGACAGAGTCCCATATTGGAAGAAGAACGGGAGAATACAACCAATTCGTGACAGAGGCAACACTGGTCCTTCATGACTGTGTTCTATCTCGTTGTTCGTATTTCATGTTATGCTAAAGCGTGGTCGGCACGTTGTGCTGACTCCAAAACATTCTAGATACGCTATATTGGAATACCATATTCTGTGTATGTTTTTGAGGCCAAAAAATTGGTGGTGTGCTAATAGTCCATCTCTCACAATCAGTATCAATGTTTTGCGTATGTGCCATATGCACTGCCGTGGTCGATTATTCTGACCGGCGGCACACAGCCAATATGACATTTGTCTCGGTGACAGATGCAGTGAGTGTCCTGCACTCACGCCTCCCATTCCTGCCCAATTAACTGCACTTGCATCTAGGGGTGAGTGGGATTTTGAACACTGGGCTTGGCTCAACATAATGACTCCGACAGGTGTGAGTCGGGGTGTTTTATCCTACGGGAGTGATCACTGATCGGATGTCTTAGGTACTATTATGAGCAACACAATAGTTATAACAAATGTGATCGTGGCTGCTATGCTAGGCGGTGAGCTACACAGTTGCAATCCTGAATGATATTTAACTAACTGAAACACCATACAAGTCATCATGATTGCTCGGTTACATGCCATGTATCAGGGATCTAGGAATATGCTTATCTTCCTTTTTATTATCTTTCTGGCTGTCAACATCACATGCGGGGTAATCACAGCAATAGCACTCAAGTATTCTGTAGGGGGTAAGCTTTATTTATTGGTTTGAAGAATAAAGCTTATTGGACAAACACCAGAGGAGCTGATACTCTTTGGGATGCATATGTGCAGTTACGACTATAGGGCGGATGCCCTGCTTCTGGACACAATGGTTTGGACTCTCAACACTGTTTGGGAGGTCCTTACACTGTGTCTTTCTGTCTGGATTGCGGTAAAACACTTCCGTGACCTGCGACGACTCGGACCATCGACAGGATCGACCATTGGGGACTGTTTCAGAGTGTTGATAAAATCTCATGCGCTTTATTTTGCAAGGTGAGCTTGTCACGCGAATTTCGTTATCTTTTTCTGCTGAAGTTCCGCACGTGCTAGCTTTACTGGTGTTTCTTGCCTCCAGTTTGGTCGTTTTTATCCAGGGATATTGGTGCGTCAATCTGTCATTGACATCTGTATGTAACTACCGCTCACTATTTCTGTAGGACTCAGGTTCTACAGGAGCCGAGGCATATGTTGGTGTTCTTCAAATTTTCTCGGTCGTGCAGATGTTTGTGCTGGGCCCACGCCTTATCCTAAGCGTTCGCGAATATCACGCTAAGTTCGTGGCCGGCTCCGACGCAGAAACCAGCATGGCTTTGATTGTCTTCCAGGAGCATGTACATGTAACGACTAGCAGTAGCACGGGAAACGCTTGCCGGGTGTTCCGCATACCAGGGAGGAGAACTTTGTTGTAGGATTTGTCGTAGTAGTTATTTAAGTTATGGTGTTCAAACATTTTGAAGTATATTTAAGACGAGGTCTAGGCAAACCCATTTCTTGTTGTATCACTACTGGAACGTCCACCTACATTTGCACTAAGAGGCAAGTCGGAATTATCCAGAACGTCTAGCAACCAACCCAATCCTTGGTGCCCAATACTGAAATACAACGAGAATAGTCACTAATTTGTCAGACAGCTGGTTGCAGAGTCCTACTCTATCATGTGTCTGAGGGACACAGCCAAAAGAAGCAACAGTAATTCGTGAAACCCCATATGACTGATAATGCGTCAGATCAGCGAGAACACCTGTCTGGACGTGATCATCCCGAATGGGGCATGAGGGGTGGAAGCACCTGGAGACTACTGGTCAAAGATGATCATGATTGCGTGTCGATCATCTGATTATCGGACATACATGTCAGTGTTCATTGCGGATGTTACTGGCACGAACCAACGCATCGCTGAAATAGTCATCGACGTCAATCATTTGCGTCTGTACTGGCAAGCACAAATCAAAGATACCGAACATGATGGTTTTGAAAAGAGACTTCCGGCTGGAGTGCATCTCTAGGCTATCATGATCGGGGGATCGCGCATGGTAAGGTGATGACGTGTGCCGCGGCTGAATGGGGAGTAAAGAAGATCGGCGTTTCAAGTCAGAAAGCATCAGGCACACCTGTCAAACCATCAGTAAGACATCGACCACATTACTCTGATATTCTGGCATACGTACTTCGATCAAAGTAGCACTGGGGTAACATTTTGCCCATGCAACTGCAATGCACACAGCGTGTTTGTATCCTTGCAATGACTGATGAATTTTATCCAGTTAAGTGACACGATAGTCAGAGTAACGCCCCGAACGAGATACAGACATACACATATCCGCCCTTGACAGTCGGTCAGAGTCACTAAGGGCCAGCAGATGATCACTTGAAACTTAAAAGACATACATTGCTTTATGTGATTATCTGCTGGCCCAGTAGAGCGTGTCTAAGCCCAGACAGCTGATAGACTGGAAATCCTACGCGCCTGCGGAATACTTGGGCATAGTCTGTCAGGATTGAGGGACCGAGAGTAAGTAAGTACTTACGAGATATCAAGTTCTGTGAGCGTCGTAACAGCGCCATGCTCGGGGGGACGGACGTACAGGTCAGATAGAGGCGCGTGAGCGTTGCTACGGTATCATGGACGTTCAATTCCTAAAGTATGTACGTATAATCAGTGTAGTGGAGGATGTTAAGGTACAAATTACCTACAGAATCATGCAATGAGCGATTCCATCGTGATAATTGTACAACAACCGATGACCAGGCTTAAAAAGCAGCGACTCCGGATTTGGTGGTCCAAGAGGACGATTGTGGGTTCTGGATGATATAAGTGAATTGTCTGATAGACGGTAGAAAACGGGGATGATGGGGATGCATTTGAAGATGCGATTATGCATGAAGGGTATCATGCTGTCTCCGCTGCCTGGTCATGGGAGCTGTTGGGATGACCAATGGGAAATCAGCTTGTGGACGACCGGTGATACATGATGAATGGAACGAACGGAGATACCAGCTCATAATGCACATTCAATAAATCCTTTTTAATTGTTGAACTCTTAGTTAGAATAATGAACACTACAAGGCACGCTGATACTGGATGCCGAGCGGTGCTTGTTTTCGGCGGATGTGACATTGTATTACTATAGTGTTAAATGTGAAAGAGCTGCATGGAAACAAAAGATAGTTCCAGTGCGATACTGTGCGAGGCGTTGGCTGCATGCAGCGGAAATTGGAACCCGCATGCAGGTGCTGAACATGAAAACTCGAGCTGTATTGAATGAATCATGATTGCGAGAGATCAAGTATAGTTCAATTGTGCGTGCGGGGCGCTGGCTATCGTTGAAAGCCATGTGTAAGATGTGGCGGAAATCGAAAATGGCAGGCAGTGGACGGCATGAACGTTGACGTTTAAACTTGAGCGGATGCGAGGCCCGGGGGGTGGCGTTGAGTACTATCAAAGGCGCACAGTCCTGTGGTTGATGTTGCAAACGATAGCGCCGCCGCTTCCCAGGAAACAATTAAGGTTAATCACCTGGAGGAACTTGAAGAATCCAACACAATCATGTTCTGAGAACTCGTGGTTGACAACATTGACCCAGCAATGTAGATGAAGAGGTCGGCCGGGACTCCGGTATTGGACGGGAAAGGACCCGGAAAGTAAGCAGACTGTGGTCCGCCAGCGGGAAAGCACATGGGAGAGAAGAGGAAACGGGATTTCGAAGAGTGCTAAATTGCAGGACAGACTGGAATTTATATTTTGCGGGTGTACGAGACGTTGACCTTGTGACGAATATCCATACCCCACGATGACGCAGTTCGATTCGTGTGTTTTTATGCAGGAAAAGTGAGGTGGTATCTGGTGGAGCGCATTATATTGTTAAGAGCAGGGAACTCGGCAGCATGTTGTAAGAGATAAATCATGGAGCGAGATGGAGCAGAGCCGTTCCAAATGCAAAATATAGTAATCGGGCCCCTGCAGGCGCAGTGGAGCAATGGGCTTGAAGTTTGCGCCCTGGCATGCGAGATGCACGCGGGTGGATGCCGCTCCAAGATCATCATAATATTATATATTGTGCTTGACATACCACATGAATCAGTCCCGGGGAGCACAATTGACAGATTCCAACGCACTGATCCGTATATGAACTCACTGTCTATTGTAAACACGACAAGGTCGATGATATCCATCCTGGACCGTGATTTGACTCGGCAATTCTTTGGAAGGTCTGCCCACATCACTCTGGCCGCCTTGATATATACTCGAGATTCGAGAAAGAAGAAGGCTACTTGAACCAAGAAAGGCAACTTCCGACTCACGTGACAATTGAGCTACTTGGGAACTTTGGAAGAAATAAAATTCGAAGGTCAGCGTCTAACTTACCAGACGGCGACGTCCAAAGAATCGCAGAACACAGTTGCTAATTTTCGGCTGAAACATGAGCTACGATAGACCACACTACGATAGACCTCATCGTGGGGGCGGAAATCGTCGACGCTACAAAGGTGAGGCATGCTGCGCATCAACCAACAACTTGAACCAATATATGGTCCAGACGATTATGACGCGCACGACAGGCGAAGGGAATCCTTCGAATCACCTGAGCAGATTCTCAAGAACACAATTATTAAACTGGGAGAAGTGGTAAGTTCTCGTGCTAAATGTTGTTGTCACTGATACTCATGGCTGGCTGTTTCAGGACCCCACCCAAGAACTGCCGCGACTAGCGAAGCAAATCCGTGAACAGGTGCCACTTTCGGTGCCAGTTATATCTGAGGGCATTCGGATAGCGTGAATGCATTATTTCTTCTTTCTTGAATTTCGCTGATGATGACTTAGTGTGACTGAACAACCATACAAAATTCCCTACTACGCAGCCCTTCTCCGCCTCTTGCACGATCCAACTGAAGGCGAAAACGCCGAGTCTTCCACAAGTTCGTCTCTTGGCAAGCAAGTCCTGGAAGATTTTTGGAAGGGCTTCCAGGGGTACCTAGACAAGCTCGCATGGAGAGATGTTCGACAATGTGTGCGTTGTGTCCAGACCTCAGAGTTTATCGCCCCCTCAACAGCAATGCATAGATTCACTTTTTTGCGCATCTGACGGTGGCTCAAGTTATCTCCATCGAATCCATGTCTGCACTCCTCCAGTCGTTTGCTGCTGTCCTCGACGAGTTTGGTGTTTCCTACGGACGTGGCAGAAACGCAGCTCTCTGTGCTATTGAGGGTCTGATCATCGTGCGCCATTTTCTTTGGAATGTGTCAAGCACTCCAGTAATCCTTTTCGCAGAGCGGTGCAGTAATGGCAAAGAGCTCATCTTCCAACACCACAGAAATAATCAAGACCGTCCAAAACTACAATGATTCTATCTACTCACCTAAGTTGCTTGTCCAACCTGCAATGAGTTTGTTTACAGAATCCAGGTCTTTGGAGAACGCTGATGAGGTTCGCCTTTTCATCGCACATCAGAATGTAACTAATCTGGTGTGAAGGTTATTGATACGGGACTCTTCGTGCTGAAAGCTCTTGACTCCTCTGAATTTTTAGAAGCGTCTGAGAGCTTCCCCCAGCCCTACCTTGATTTCCCGGATCTAGATCCCACAGAATCTGCTCCTTTCGAGCTGCCCGCAATACTGGTACCGCCTGAAGTCATTGAACTTGACGGGCTGGCGACAGATGCTGGCGAAGACGCCCAGGTCAAGAAAGAGGACTGGCCGCAGTATTTTTTCCACTTATTCGATAACGAGGTGTGTTCCTTTCGGAATTTACCAGGATTGACGTAATAACACGCACGACTTTAGACCACCCCCGACCCTGCCACACCCGCTGGATTCCTAATACGGTCTCAAATCCTTGACACAATTGACGTATTCGAGGTCAATCGCAAAGAATGCGCCCGTCTCTTGCTCGAGTATCCAAAATGGTGTGTACCTGGTACATTCAAGCCGAAACCTGGGGCTCCTGAGCCTGAATTCGAATCTGGAAAGAACTGGCAGTTGGAGAGCACTGTCATAGAGGTGAAGCTCTATTGTTTCCGTATATGTTGTCTGACATACTCCATTAGACCGTCCTAGGCTCTCTTTACCTCCTCCCAGAATCGACACATAAAACAGTCTACCACATTGCCCTAATTACCGAGCTGTGCAAGCTCTCGCCGTCAACTGTCGGCCCCGCCGTTGGGAAGTCAATACGCAGGTTATACATTGCTCTTGGGGAAGGGTTGGATGTGGAGAACGCTCGACGTTTCGCAGAGTGGTTCGCAGTACACATGAGCAATTTCGGTTTCCAATGGGTTTGGAAAGAATGGTCAACGCTTTGCAAATTATCTTGCATGAACCGAATGCTGAAACGTCTTTACAGGTTACCCGACTTGGAGCTGTCAGAGCAGCACCCAAAACGCACCTTCATACGGCGAGCACTGGAGTTTGAGATACGGTTGTCGTACCATGACCGGGTATTAAAGACTTTGCCGGAGCCCATGCAAAACGACACTACTGTCATTTCCGATCAGACTCCAGGACCGGCCTTCGAATATGAAGACCCAAGTATGCTCCTTTTCTCCTTGCATCCTTATCATTAACGTTCGTCTATAGCCCATCCGCACTACGACACTGCCCAATCAATCCTATCTCTTCTGCGCGGACGCTCTAAAGCCGACGAAGTGCTGTCGCACATCGAGTCGTTGAAGACCACTCTCGAGTCCTCAGGTACTCACATGCACGTAGACAACACCATTCGGTCGATCTCGATTCATTGCCTGCTTTCTATTGGGTCACGGTCCTTCTCGCATCTTCTCAATGCAATTGAGCGCTACCTGCCGCTCCTCCGAGGGCTCGCCGGCACCGATACAGAGTCCAAACAAGATATTCTCAGTGCTGTCGCGTCGTTCTGGCGCTTGAACCGACAGATGGTGAATATTGTGTTTGACAAGCTCATGCAGTACCAGATTGTCGACCCCACGGACGTGGTTGGTTGGACGTTCGAGAATGTTGGAGGAGATGCGCACCTCAGTGGGATGCGACCGATGAGCCTGAGCGCATTTGAATGGGACTTGTTGAGAGGCGCATTGGACAAGGCGAATGGGCGAGTCATGGTGGCGAGGAGGAAAGTCGCTGCGCTCAGGAAGGAGCACGATGATAGCGTTGCGCGCGTAAAGGCGAGTGGTGGTGCAGATGTTGGATCCATCGAGATGGATGCCGATGTGAAGCCTTTCAAGCAAGGTACTTCTTAGCGAGCTATCATGCTTGCTTCGGGCTGACCACATTGTTACAGATGACTCCGCCTCAGAGAACCCTCAGTTGACGGTGGCACTCAAGGCGTTTGCCAGCCTCACTCGCGAGCAAAAGGGGGCTCTGGCACGAACAATCGAGGGCTTTGTATCGTGCTTGGCGCCATCCCCATCTGCAGGGCGCCAAAATCCTCATGCTGAGACAGTGATCACAGAGCAAGCTTGGGAAACACGGGTCACATGGACCGCAGACGAATGGAACACGTGGGAAACGTGGGGTTGGTACCGACACTTTTGCAGAACGGCAAGTACTTCTGAAAAAAAATTGGTATTCATAGACTGATAATTATATTCGCACAGTACTCCCCCTACTTGCGAAACTATCAAGAAACACTAGGTACAGTCGGGTTTGCTAAAATTGAGGGCTCGACGAGCCCTGCTGCCAAGCTGATGAAAAAGACTTGGGGTATGGCGACTGGCCAAGAATCATAGTGGCTTTCGTTCCTTGGCGTTGTTGTACATACATGTACATATGTATAGAAGGCGGTCGAGTGGCAAAAGCATGCCCGACCAGCGTTGAACGTTGACCATTCGACAAACCGTCAACATGCAGTCGTCCATACCATCGTGGAAATTCGACATCAACGAATTATTGCTATACCCAACAATAAGCTTTGTCGGTGTCCCTTCCGGCCCATGCACCTTAGACACCACGCAAAGTCTCCTCAGGCAAGAGCTAAAAAAACCGCCTGATTCATGAAGGCACTGGAAAGGGAGCTAGAATACTGTTGGCGGGACTCCATTTTCCATAAAGTTATAATTGAAACTACTCTCCGACTAGAGGACATCAAAACAATTCAGTATAACAAAAGAGGACCACCTGCATACTCTGGAGGCAAGTGGACATTCAACCGCAGGAGGAAACGAATCAAACGTACTCGTGGCGCAAAGTATGTTGACGAGGATTCAGAGGGCGAGGATGCAGAGGGCGATGATTTAGAGGGTGGTTATCGTGTCGTTGATGAGGCAGAGAATGAGTGCGTTTAAAAGATTGTTGGGTGACGGAGGAGAAGAGAAACCACGAAGCGACCATCCTGGAGATGGTCAAGGGTATCCCTAATGTTGTCCAACTCATAGACCATTGGGATGTCTATTACGGGGAGGAGCCTGATGTACACTGCACATTCGCAGTCAATATGACACGAACCATCGGGCTGACTTGGCGTTCTGCAACAGATTCCACTGCCGCATTCTCTTGTCCCCCTGCGGAGAGCCATTCAGCTCTAGACGGAACTGCTCACCGCCTTTCATGCCTTTGTAGCTGGTACGTCTTCTTATTGAGAATGCAAAATACTTGTACTGACTATTATTTTCAGCTCATAATGCGATGATTAAGAACCGAGTCTTGCACGGGGACCTCAGTCCCAATACTTTTATTATTCATAACAGTATCGGCTACTTTATTGATGTCGATCACGCCTCGATTCTAGCGGAAAGGTACGACTAGCACTTATTCACTTGGTACAGTAAGTTTTGGTATACAATGTAGCTATTCATCGTTAATCTCATTTTTTCAGTGGACCATGCCCTATATTTCTATCCGTATTCTTGACGCTATGCTGAATCTAGCCACGCCTGAGGTCCACGCCAACATCTCAGGCCGGGATGCTAATCTGAACGCATGTTGGATGACATCGAGGCGGACGACCTCAACTTTGTTCCGCAGATTGTCAACGTTGGCACAGATCTAATCGGACACCGGCCCAGCGATGACCTCGAGTCGTTATCAATTTTTTTTTTTGAATTGTTGCTAAGTATGGGGGGGCACACGGCCAATTGGCACCCACCTGGTCTCGGCGAACTTTGCCATGGGCGAGCGCCTATGAGGCTTTAGGAAAGGCGGATACCCATTTGGCTTTGAACACGATCTGTTCCTCGAAGTTAGGGTTTTTGATGCGTGGCGGACGTTTGATCTATAAGATATCGGAATACTTCGCGGAATTCAAACCTCTCGTCCGGGAATGGAGCACCATGGTTTGCAATGCAAATGGGAACCAAAATCAGGTAGAGATGACCCACGATGGAGTCCTCCACATACTTGATACGTTCATGAGATCTATTGGTGAAGAACCACCTCCTTCAGGACAATCTCAAGAGTCATTCTCGCACAACAGCATCCCGAGTCTTCATCCCAATCAGCATCTTCGGCTCTTCGCATCCCCCCAGCAGGGCCATCTGAGCCCTTACCACGTCGTTCCGCTTGTCTTAACACATCAGCCCCTCATCCTCCGACATCCTCTGCAGCGCCCTCCGAGCATTCGTCGCGTCCTTCCCCACGAAAAAAAAGCAAATGAACGACTCCGAAGAGGCGCTGAGAAGGCATCCCGATTCTTTTGGCACATGTCGTTCCACAATGCTCTTCGCGAGTGTTGGCGTTCTGTATATGGACTCTCACGATTCTGGAGCCTTTTCTCCTCGTAATTCTCAAGTCTCGTATCCTTCTCATATTTTTTAATATCCTTCTCGCACTGTCAAGCTTCTTCCCCATGAAGTTCTTCGCGGTGTCAAGACTCAATTTGTTGTACCGTCTAATTATTTATTACGTTCAGAGTCGTGTATGTCATACAGTCCTGAGTACTTCGGCGATGCGCCAACAGAATTTCAAATCATTCATTGTGCTGTATGCAATCGTTTCAGTACATGTGGACATTGGTTCCGCCAGATAACAGCAACGTCATG
>JABBWA010000523.1:0-27689 GCA_016628065.1 Suillus lakei
ATCTTCCGGATCTCTTCTACAGTTCTATTCCAGTCCTCCACTAGACGTCTGTACCGCGCCTCTTCTGCTTCTACACCAACTCTTGGGGTCCCATCTGCATGGCTCGCGGGAGGTTTCTCAAGGAGGGAGCTAAGGTCTCTGAATTTGCCTCTCAGGGCCACTGCATGATCGCCGCATGTCTGGAGGTTGTCGAGAGGGGTGCGGAGTCGTGCCATCTGAGTCCAGATGACAGTCCTGCCTTGTTCCAGCAACTCAACAGCGCGACACACGTCACCACTCCGAAGAGCACATGATGCAGCATCCACGGCAAGTGTACGTGGAAAGTTCTTCATGACATTATAACGACATGATACCGAAGCTGTCACGGACATGTAAGCGTCCAGAAGTTGCATGGAAGTCGCATAAGCCTCGAGTTCAGTACCATGTGAATGTTGACAAGCATGGTGAACCCAGCGTAGACTTGCTTGCAGGCGAGGTAGCAAGCCTCCAGAGACGACATTTCCTGCTGCCTTGAGATGATGCATGGCAACATCCAGACTATCAGTATCTTTGCCCGGGCTGGTGCCGTGAAGGCCTGAATGATGGAATGATAGATAGACTGTAGCGAGCGAAACATGGACCTTTAATTGATAAGGATCATGTTGCGTCAACAGAGTCAATGCACAACATAGATTCTCCCGTGACTCGTCGAGGTCTTCTCTATTGCGTTCGGTTGTCAAAACGGGCGGAGAGTTGAGTCGCAAGGTTATTTAACGACCTAGATCGATCTGTGTGACCAACCGGACGCAAAGCCAGCGCTTCCCTGTGAAGCGCGATGGCCTCATCCAAATCTTCATCGTTGCCTCGGTGCTTAAAGCGGGTGGAGAGTGCAGATGCCAGGTTATCTAATGACGCGGACCGATCTGTGTGACTGAATGGACGCAAAGCTAGCGCTTCCCTCTGAAGCGCAATGGCCTGATCCAAATCTTCATCGTTGCCTCGGTGCTCGAAGCGGACGGAGAGCGAAGTTGCAAGGTGATTTAACGACCCGGACCGATCTGTGTGACCAACCGGACGCAAAGCCAGCGCTTCCCTGTGAAGCGCGATGGCCTGATCCAAATCTTCATCATTGCCTCGGTGCTCGAAGCGGACGGAGAGCGAAGTTGCAAGGTGATTTAACGACCCGGACCGATCTGTGTCACCGACTGGACGCAAAGCCAGTGCTTCCCTCTGAAACGCAATGGCCTGATCCAAATCTCCATCATTTCCTCGGTGCTCGAAGCGGGTGGAGAGTGTAGATGCCAGGTTATCTAATGACGCGGACCGATCTAGGCGACCGACTGGGAGCAAAGACAGCGCTTCTCTGTGAAGCATGATAGCTTCATCCAAATCTTGATCATTGCCTCTGTGCTCAAAGCGGACGGAGAGTGTATTTGCAAGGTTATTTAATGACACAGACCGATCTAGGTGACCGACCGGGCGCGAAGCCAGCGCTTACCCTCTGAAGCGTGATGGCCTCATCCAAGTCTTCATCATGGCCCCGATGTTTGAAGCGGGCAGAGAGCGCAGTACCAAGGTTATTTAACAACATGGGCTGGTCTGGGTGACCGACCAGATGCAGAGCCAGTGCTTCCCTTTGAAGCGCGATAGCCTCATCCAAGTCTTGGTCATTGCCTCGATGCTTAAAGCAAGTAGAGAGCACAGTAACAAGGTTATTTAACGACGCGGACCGATCCGGGTGACCATCAGGGAACAGAGCCAGCGCTTCCCTGTGAAGCGCTCTGGCCTCATCGAGGTCTTGGATATTAAATTGGCGCTGGAAACGGGTCAAAAGCACAGAACCCAGGTTAGACAATAATTGCCCTCGCCGAGGATTAGTCGTGTTGTAGTATACAAGGGCATCGTGATGAAGTGATATGACTTCGTCCAGGGCATCTGGATCATCTGTTCGATCGCAATGCATTGCTTGAAGAGCAAGTTCATCCGGGGACCACGGATGCACGGATGCAATGGGCCCCTCTGTCCCAAGTGTAGTTGCATCGGTGCTTCTTGCTGGGTGCAGAGTAGAGGTTTCGATTGCAAGCAGAGCTGCTCTATAAATGTGGCTTTGGGCGTGGCAAACGTGGAGGACTTCGCGCAGTAACTTTTCTGCCGCATCAGCATCCGTTTGCAAACGCCCTTTCGCGAATCGAGACATCAGGGCAGTTGCTAGATGGAGCTGGGTGATGGGTCGGTCTGGATGGCCAGTGGGACGCAAATCCAGGACATCTTGAAAGAGAGCGATAGGAATGACGAGGTCAACGAAGGTGTTATTAACCTGGCAACTAACAAACTTTGCGGTAGCTAGATTGAACAGCGTCGCAGGGCGGTAGGGGTGATCAGCGGGGCAGAGATCAGAGGCGCGTTCAAAGTGCTTTATGGATTGGTTGAGATTCCTATAGTTCTGCATCCTGCGGTATCGTGCGAGAAGACGATGTCCGGCATCCGTCCGTAGTATTAATGCATGCATATCGCAGGATATGGACTGCATATCACATGCTGTTAGCATCAGGATGTCGCAATGCATCGGTCACTCACGGGAGCAAAGGGACTAAGAACTGCAACGTCGTCTTCGTAAGGTCGCTGCTCCACCGCCATGAATAATGAAGTGCATGAGGATACGACTTCTCCCTCCTTGGGCTGAAAGAAAATGGCTGGGATATCTCGTGAACATCCAACAGGTCCTGACAATTTACGACGGGGTTTTACTGACGAAGTAACTTTTCACTGCGATCCAACAATTCGCCAATGGAGATCTCGAATGTGCGGAGGAGTTCACCATTACCAAGTATGGGACCCAATTCAAATGAAGCATACACACTGAGCCTAACTTTAGACGATGACTCGGATGGCCTAGGACATTTCTCAATACCTGCAGGGATGACGGAATTAAGGGCACCTTACAGCGGTATGCGCTCGTTCCATTCGACGATGGACTGGTCTACGTGTACATGCGTGTTGCTCGTCTGCCACTCAGCACCGTCAGTCTGTACTGTCACGTGGAAGCCAGCTGGTATCCTTCGGAAACCAAGGGTGAGATCAGGTCGCACGGATGCCTTGGAAAAAGTTAATTCATGGTGAATGGGGATACATATCACATACTGATGATTGTAGCTTGTTGCACTCCACTAGGCTCACCCAAAGGTGGAAGGGTGTCGAGTGGATCCGATACAGAGTCTGTCGTAAAACGGAAAAGTAGAGTAATGATGAAATAAAGCGTCGCAAGAATGGCTTTGGGTGAATCATTGGTAAATGTTGAAAGAAAATAGATGTAGCACATACTATAGATGGCAACTTGTAGGATTTCACTGCTCGTGAGGTGTGTCTTTCCCGGGTCCTGAGGGTGTTCTGGGTGGCCTGGCTCCTCGTCCAAGGGTGGTGGAGAATCATCATGATCTGGTACGAAGCTGGACATCTGGCTAGCTCAGGAATTGGATCTACAGTAACTTGAGAATAACTGATGTGTGCCAGACGTCGCAAAACACTGGTACTAATACTGCAATCCCCGTTAAGCTTGACGTATCATAAAGCACTCGATCACATGTGCATAGAGTTTGTAGCACCCTCCGAGCTAGCTTTAATTGCCTAGCACGTACGTACGTGTCCCTCTCTCATCGCGTGTATTGTCCCTCTCCCCCACCTCTTCATGCCATTGTCCTTCAGTCCACGGTCGTCTTTATCGTTGTTCTCAGTCCGTGTGCACGGCCCGGGTGTGGCACACCGAAAAGACCCCTGCAGACCCCTCCCTAGATGTTCGGTTCCACCCGATGTTGGCGGCATAACTACACAGTACATAACCCGTGTATCCCCACCGCCCGCATGATCTCTCGTACCTTAACTTTTCGTCTTTCTTATGTTGCTTTGTCGTTGTCTTTCCTTCGCTAATGTCTCTCCATCGCTACTGGTTTTTCATCGATACTTCGCACAGTTTTCATTGGCACTCTCGTTGCTGACGTAGCGCTTTCTGTTGTTGGTGCGCTGACGTATGGATGTGACGAGCGACTATTGAATAAAAACTCACCGGTGCAGGATGGCCAACCTAAATATATATTGTTTATTGCGGTTTTCGAGGTCTGTTGTGATGTCCGTAGGATGTTCTTGTTTGCTCACAACCGAGTAAGGTCCGTGTGATAACAGATAACAGATAACAGAGCATGTGGTATGTATGAGGGACCGTATTGGACTAAAATGTTGACTCAGTAATTAGTAACTCAACTTGACGATTTGCAACTCAACTCAGTCACGTGGCAACTCAACTTGACGATTTGCAACTCAACTTAGTCACGTGGTAACTCAACTTGATCACAAACTCAACTCAACTCGGTAACTCAACTCAACTCAGTCACGTGGTAACTCAACTCAACTTGGTGTGGTAACTCAACTCAACTCGGTGTGGTAACTCAACTTGACTAACACAACTCGCTAAATAGCTTGCTTATACAAAGGGTTAACCGGCACACGACGACAACGACAACGACGTAGCACTGGTGTTGTGTATGCGGGCATTCAGTAGCTACAGTAGGCAGATTATTATTTGCAATGAGCTTTGAAGTGCAATGGTACAGTCCGTACGGAGAGAATAAGATTTCTAATGTTAATGTAAGGTGGCAGCGATGAGCAAGTTCAGCAGCGAGTAAGTACAGATGTAACAAGTGGTGATTGAGTACAGTGGTGAACAGGTGCAGGAGTGAGTAATTGGATATACGAATCATGCAGCAGCGAGCAAATAATGATAATGTCTAAGGTGGGGAAATGATTGATGCAGCAAAGAAATGAAAAATGCAACATTATACTGATAACGGAAGGCGTCCATTGAATGAGTCCTCACCGAGCTCGACTAATGCCGTGTGAAGGCATATGCCCAGCGGTGATTCATCTACATGGGTGGAAGGGGCAGTGACTAGCCAGTTGATAATTGGAGCATTTGCAAAAACATCCAACCTATGAATGCATGCGTGTGCAATTGGTGGAATGAGATCAGTCTCAGGCTAGAAGAACAGATGATCAGGCATTGTAGATAAGAGTAAGAAAATAGCCTTACATTCAATGTTCCACCAAAGCAAGCGTCCTGTGGCACATTTTGCACGACAACCACCTATGTATGGATAGACGTGATGAGCACCATTTAGACGGAAACCATAATGACAAACCTTGAAGCGTGTTGATGAATCTAAGGGTAAAAGGGGTATCCCGCTCAATACTTTCACAAAACGGCGTGCACGGTGATTGGGGTGCATTGCTTCACTATTGTCCAGACCTTCGAAGAGTGGGTGGACAGGATGACCAGTTCCCCGCAGATACTCGACTACAGCATTCTTAAAAAAACGAAGGTATGGTGATATTTGAGTGTGAAAGGTGCTGTCTCCATCAACTTCAAAGCGCAGCATAGACTCAATAGCATCAGCAGTTGGCTCATGATCGTAAATCTGTAAGAGCATATTGCTAAAGTTCGCTTGCAGAGCCTGAGACATTAAGGTTGATTAACAAGAAGATCACAGTAAAGATATGACGTACTTGAGCCAGAGATGGAATGGACGGAGTTAGATACATATCGAACCCATCTTTGAAAGCCTGGTATTCTTGAGAACCCAAAAACTGATCATGGGAATAACCTAGAAGAGCAGCGAATATAAAATCTTTGCGCACAATAGGCCAGCGATCGAGTGGTGTACGACGGATCTCTGAAAACTAGAATTAAAGGAAGGTGAGTCCAGATATCATCAAACAGAGAACAACGCTTACGCTGGTGTCCAATCGGGACTGACAGATCCTCGTGATGTGCGACCTGTTTACTGTGTCTACTGGAAGATCTGATGCGCTCCCATCTGCAGCAGGCAGAGAGGCAAGGACTTCGGCCAAAGCAGGAGATAAAGCGCGCAGCCAAGAGCCATGGTCATTGATTGAGTCTTGATTGGTTAGGCAAGAAGCACCGTTAACGATCAAGCTGAAGATAGCTGGTGTAATGGGGCGTGGCGCATTGCACACCTTGAGAAGGTACAATGCACACAAACGACCTATGGCAAATACCACAGTGAGCTTCTCAGCAGAGGGAAATCTGGATAGCTTGAGTGAGACAAAGTCATCGTCAAGGGTCATGCTGGCATCTCCTGTGATAGCAGATATATCCCCATAAACCTCAGTGGTGTCGGACGTCCATCTAAGACATTTGTGAAGGGCAGTGTCTATGACCTGCCGCATCACTCCATCACCAATGCTATCGGTGGCATCAGGACTACCGCTGGCCAGAAATGAGTAAGATAACTATCAAAAGAAGGCATGACTTACACTCTGAACATCCAGGACGACATTGAAAATACTGACTTTACATCACCAATAGTCAGGTCGTGTTTCGTCAGGTGTTCTCCACGGTAAGTAGAAAACGTGCTATCTGGGACTGGATTGACGAAGCTGAGGGGCTCGGAGTCCTGTTGATCAGTAAGCTGCACATAACAATGCTTAAGCACGTTGATCAATCCATCAGCGGCGTCGTTCAGCGTGTCTGCCTCAAAGTGCAGGGTAGACGTGGAGTAGTCAAGATCTGCAGAAACATGAATTGCGTGGGAGAGGTCACTCAGATCATGAATGTCCGCTGATGTAAAGGGAACTGAAGGAGCACGGGTGGATGGTGATGCGGCCTGTGAGTCATCAGGAGTGGATGGCGAATGAGATTCCCGCCCAAAATGAAGGCTCTCCGGTGATGAAGACTGGGACCTCTGGTGATGCTGTGATGGGGACCGTGGTCGTCTTCTGTACTGTACAGGGTGGGGTGAAGCAGAGCGGTCTCTATTCTGATACCGAGTAATTGGACCAACCAGTATGTTGGAGCCCGAGGATATACTAGTGCGTGCAGTTGAGGGTGTTTGCCCATTGGGACGAGGAGACCCTGAGTGATCCCTATTGTAATAGCGAGGAACTGCACTAGAGGAGGACCCTGTAATAGATGAAGAAGACGAGTATGGGGTTGCTGGTGCTAATAATGAAGCTGGAGGGTTGGGTGCGTCATTTGCTGGACAAGCAGCCTTACACGGTGTAGTGAAGAAATTTCCAGGAAGGGAAGGTGCGTTGTCAAAGCCCTGTACGAGATAGCCCATGATGCGGTTGGCAAAGCAAAAATGTTGCTGGGGAGACCGAGGCTCTACTGGTCCGATGACGGGTCCGCCTTTTGGGCCTGTTGAGAAAATTTAATGCTTCATAATTAGCTAGTGCACACGGAGGACGTACATAGGTATAACAACCCAGTAGATCCATCATCTGGAGCGCGTACCCGTTCACACTTTTTCTGGAAGGTGGAGAATTGAAGCTGTTGGAATGTGAACGAATGGTCGACACGTAGATATCGTTGACCCTGATGGGCATTGGAATAGCCAGGGGTGATGAACCGAAAGGGAAGATTGTGAAATTCTTTTCGGACATCTTGATTCAGTTCATCTGGTGAGAGATCAAGAGGATCAGGCGAGTAAGGCGGAAATGAAATGTTGGCGTTGACGGTCATATCTGCAACAGCCTTGGTCAACTCATCCAAGACATAGTGGTCAGCGTTTCGGCGCTGAAGGGTAAGCTTCTTTGTTAGGCCATAGCGAGAGAGAAAACGAAGATCAGAGGCTAGGTCTTCGCCTGTGCGCATACGTGTGACGGAGTAAAAATCTTCATCCATGAGATCAGGAGCGTCTTCATTGCAGATGCTGGTGAGCTGTACTTGGGTCAGAGCACAGTCTTTACAAAATGCCTCGTTCACTCACATCTTTAGGCAAAAGGACTATGAGCACATTGAAGGCCACATTGTTCCCAGCAACCCTCTGACGTACAGGCCTCATAATCCCGGGGCCCCTTGTTCGACTGCGTGCGTTATATGCGGGCATAGAAACCCCAGACATGGGCACACCAAAGGCTGTGTGACCTTGAGCAACCCGCACGGGAGTATAGGAAGTCACCAAAGGTGCTGATGCAGGGGTTGGGTTGGCATATAAAGGAATCGAATGTCGAGGCAGACTGTGAAAAAAATTTTCAGAGCTCGGAGCTGATGGCTGTTGATCCGCAACCAGTGGAGGGCCAGGAGTACGATGCTGAGAAAATGTAGATGGGTGAAGAGAGCTTGCATTTGTGGACGAAAGTAGCAGATGGTGGTGCTGAAGCTAAGAGGTTGTGAGCATTATAGCCAAGGGTGCATCCCGCGCATGGCTGACGAAAACTCATGATCTACCATATCCAACATTAGTGGCTAGGCGCAAATTTCATGAAGTAGTTCCAACTTACAGGGGCATTATGTACTGTCCGGTAACCTAGACACGATGTGCCATTCATCTGTAGACCTCCTCGGGGAGGGAAATTTGCAGCAGGATGCATATGTTGGCTACGTCCGTGATTGCAGTAGCAGTCTGACTATAAAACTAGTGAGTAAGAATCAATATCAAAAGCAAGGTGTACCTCTAAGTTCAATGGTGTACTTGGAGTGTATGCAGCACAATCATCACCGCACAAGCAACATCTACCAGGAATGCCAGGATTAGCAGACATGAGGGGTGGGGAAAAGAGACAAGGCGCGAATGAGCAATTTGTCCCCGTCTGTCGCAGTTGATCTGAGGTGTCAGTTAACCAGCTGCTTCTTTCACATTGCATCTTCTGTATGATATTGCTTCTTTACGTCGGAGAATTCTTTCCTCCACCGCCAACTGAAAGCCCATCAGACCAGAAAAGGTAAATCAAATGCTGAAATTGGTCTAGTATAACATAGTATCGCTATCCTGCAGCGATGGTCAGGATGTCTGCCTATAGGCATACCTTATGAGCACGAGGGCGAGGGTAAGACTGGAGTGTACATACGTCTGGGACACATAGAAGGGTAGTGTAGAATTTATACATGTTTACCAAGCACATGACTTCGAAGACAAGATATAATTCGCCTGAGATAGAACACGGCGAAAATCAGAAAGAATGTCCTGCAGTGAATGGGGCAACAAATGTAGCTTCGTGCGCCTCACTGAGAAGCTCCTCAGAGCGAGTGATGTGCTTCGCAAGTTGGCCTTGCTTGTGCAGACTGATTAGACGCACAAATTTTCTATGTTCAATAAGGATGGGAAATGAGAAGCGTAGAGTTGGTCAAGTCTTGTTCCACCCAGTCAACTGTGTCTATTCCACTTGTAACCAGCCCTAGGCCAAACACTTCTATGGGAGTAGTCTCACTCAGCACCTGCATGATGTTCACGTGTTCTGCCGATGGGCAAGTGCCTGGAAGAGCGCCAGTGCCAGTCGGCGGCGACACAAGAATCTCTGCCCACAGGCACATAAGGGCTGCGTCTGTGGCTGCCTCGTCTTCAAGCTAAAACAACATAACATGAGTTTGGTTTGTATGCTCAAAAGTGGGAGGTGGCTAACCTCAATCATAGCAGGGGGTGGGAGATGCGGAGTCTGTTGTTGAAGGAGATGTTGCTGACGCAGGTGATGGTGCGCAAATGGATGAGAGGATTAGGGTCAAGCTGGAAGTGTCGTGGAGAGCAGGCGGGTTCGGGCCTTGAATTGCCAACATCCGCAACGTTTTCATTGGCACTCCTGCTCCTGCTCAATGGCGACAACCTAATCATCTCACATGTCAGAAAAAAATAATGAGGGACTCTGGAAGCAACGTACGTATAGCAAAGGAAGCACTGATCACATAGTGATACATTGTAATCTCGAACGAATTAGATAATCTGTGTATACAATCAGGTTGAGTCTCCGAAGATGAATGTAAGGACATACCGGAATAGCGAAAAAAAAGACAGGCGGAATAATGAAAACCAGAAAGAAAGAAATAACTTACTAGTGAATAGATGAAGGGTTCATCAGTGCTAGTGCAGAGACCTCCAGCCGCGTCTAGCACCTCACCCTAACATCTAAAAATGAAAATAAAACAAAGAGTGTTCCCAGGGTGCCTTGGTGCCCAGGGACCTAAGTGGCTCAAGTTAACGGCGGATGGTCACGGATCAACTGCCGGAGCAGTTGAAAGTGTCCCACTAGGGGGAGCCGTGCATGGTGCGCGTATTGGCCTCTGGAATAGGCAGACACCCAGTGGTACTAACTAAAGAACGGTAACAACAAGTTCGAAAATTTGGTTCCAACAGTCACATGACTAACGGATCAACACACAAACAACACTGTCAACAATACCTTCATGTGCTTATTCAGTCAGCCGGCAAATTCCGGACAACCATGACTAATACTGTAGCGGCACTGGAGGATGCCGCTTTTGACTCGGAGTAGCTTGCCCTTGGTTTTGTCATATATACGCGTTACAGTAAATGTTTTAATGTAATCTTAATGTCGCATTCACTGTTGAATACCGAGATTAGCCATCGAAAAGATTCATTTTCAGTGATGATTGTGCATATGTACTGCCATCTACCGTGAAATTTATTGCACCTTCTAATCTACCAAGTAACAGGGAATGCTTTGTATGTAAACAACTGTATTTCTGGGCGCTACAGCCAACATTTGCTTGTCTGCGTGCGGCATCCGTTGTGGAAAGTTGCCCGAGCAGAACGCCCCTCATGTGGAAGAAGTCATCCAGTCTCCAACTACAGGGTATCAGTTGAAAGTCTCAAAGATGAGAGGCGCACTGGGTATATTAAATTATCCCTGAGCAGATTCCGGACAAAGGTCAATCAGCTACTGAATTAAATACTGAACGTACCTCACGATCTCCCCGTAATTTCGCCATCCCATTCTTCAATCTCCAAGCGGTGAACCATTCTGCCCCACCTGATTTGTCGTATCCATTATGCCAGTAGAAAGAAGGAATAATTGTTGTTACCTATCGGGTGATACTGGTTTTTCATCTGCTAATACATAGCCTTTTGTTAGAGTGTGCAGATTGCGTGTGTCATGCAGGACAATTGACTTTGTTAACGCTTAGTAGAGGACTGAACAGCACCGCAATATTTCGTTCAATATGGCAGTCTGGCAAAATCCCGACCGATCCGGCAGTCTAGACCACCAGCTTAGGAATATTCACGCACCTCGTGATTGTGAATACCGAACATTGTGATCAAGGTTATGTAGAACCTCCATTGTTATATGTTGACTCGTTCTCTTCTAAGTAGCATCGCAAACGCATCGTTGACAAGAAACTTCAATGAAGGATATGATCCGAACTAGTCGCAGGACTTCGCGTGAAGGATATAATGGATAACTCAATCAGCCTAGGCAAGCGTCTGCCACATAGGAAATAAGTGTCCAATGTTCATCATTTTACTGATTGTCGCGTGATGCAAGGACCCTCGCACCTATGCTAGGTGTCAACTTTTGCGTTCGACTTGACACTGATAGCCCCAGATTTCACTGAGTGGGCGTGGGTGACCTCTTGCTTTCGCAGGATAATTTAAGTAGAAGGCCGTATGACGAGCACAGGACAACTTGCTTGGCCCTCATGTACATACGTCGTTCCTACATAAGATCAGATATGTATGTGTAATACCCGCCGCCATATTTATGGAGATTGTTGGGATGGTTATGAATGTATAGTCAACTATGATATTTTAATATGTTCATCCGTTCACTGATGCATATTGGACCCGCTCGCACTGCCAGGACTGGGCCAAGTTATAATGCCTATTTACAATAGACTGAACCTGGTCAGTCGTCTGCTATCATGGTCCAGTTGTTTGATCAAACTGATGTCACCATCGGGATCACACTACAGCACGCTAATGTAAGTGATGATCTGATTCAGAATTAGTAGCATTATGATGACGTTCAATAAACTGATTGTTCACGTGCGCTATATAGTATGCTTTCTGTGCGTACCAACGGTTGTATGTGGCAGTGTTTGTGTTGAACTTTCAGTCTTAGTCGCCATAGCATGTCTGTGGTGGGGTACCAACCAGTCAGGTGGAACGGTTCTGGTGACATGCCAACCTTCTGTTCCCTGGAATGTTCTTACTGCAGATCCAGACGCTGTGCTTAGGGTGCTCAAGTTGGTGAGTGGGTTCTCACCATCAAAAGTGTTCGTGGCAGGCTGGAAACTTTGTCCACGAGGAAATCTTATCTGCTTTTATCCATCTTGTTGCTCATACCCCGGAGCTACTACAAGCATACACCGTAGATACAATGTAGGCTATGAGATTAATTGAATACACTTAGCAAGTGCATGTTCCCAAAGAGACCTACGAGTGACATTTTGCCCATCGTCTGGAAATTGCCAAAGGTAGGCATGCAACTGCTCGAGTTGGGCATGGGAGAGGAGGCAGTTGGGTTCATCAACGTTCACCTCGTTAAGTGTCTCAGGCCTATATGCTATAAATGGATTGTTGGCGAGGTTGTCAGCTTGGTTGGAAGTATCAGTGGTGAGAACGAATTCTGGAACTGTCAATGGCATCCCAATCAATACCGTATTCCTCCAGGCTGGCATCAGCCTCGAGTATATCCTCAGGGCATGAAATGTACGTGGCTCAAATCCTGCGCGCACCATGCTGGAGCATGCTGAGATAGCGCAGCTGGTGCGGGCTCAGTGATCCCATGTTCAGGGGTACTCATGCGGTGGTTGTTCCAAGTTTCGGCCCATACATGAATTTCGGAATTGAGAGTGGTGAGGAAAAGGTAATGGACCAGCCATATGTGATGAGGGTTATCAGCATCAAGACCACTATTGAGTTCGAGATCTTGAAAAAACATTTTCCATTTGGATCCTATCCCATTTGTAAAGTCGACCCATAACCGCTCGATGCGTATATTGTGTACACTCCTGTGATCCCTTAGAATACTATATTGAATGGTCAGGCTAACTGAGTACTCACCGACCCCAGATGTATGAACCCCTGCCTGGCCCACGAGCAGCCTCCATGAACCGTGCAACATCCACGTTCTCGACTCCATGGTCTCCCCGAACACGGTTTGGGAGCCCATGGACTTCGATGAGCTCCGTAAACAGGTTTAAAACTGTAACAGCACGGTTGTTGTTGTGCGCTCGAATGCCTGTTATGTACCGTGAATAGCCGTCAATAAACCCATGCACAACGATCTTCCAGCGGATAAGACCTAATTAATTGTGGTAGTGATGTACCAAGGTCCATCCATAATTACTCACCATGCTGCCCATCGTGATGTGCCAAAGAGTTGTAGCCTTGGACTTTGTAGACCCGTCGTGTAATGCGTCGGATGCCAAAGGCAGCTACCGGAGGGCCATGGACACGAGCATAAGATTCCTGAATGCGAGCACGAGGTACAATGATGCCCAAGTAACGTAGTTGACCGTCGATCATGCGTCGTCCTAGAGTAGGATAGTGGGTGAGGATCTGAAGCATTGTTGCATCCAGTTGATCGTCGGATAAGGTAGATTGCGATGCTGTAGATGATGTGTAAAAACGCGACGCAACACCATCATCGTCAACGAATTCTACATAAACTGGCTCTCCGGGTTCTGAAAGCCCACTTTCCAAGGCACGTCGACGAACTGTACGTGAGGAAACACCAAAGACACTGCTCAGCGCTGTTGGTCCTCCAAACTGCATTGCAGTTTGAAGGACGTTGGAATCGATTTCGAGGCGGGGACGACCACGCCGTCCGGTGTGAATAGCAGCGACGGGGTTGATAGGAGGTGCGTCTGGGTGATCTGCCGACTGCTCCTTAGCTTGCTCAAGATCAGACACCATGGCGTCCAGACTAGAGCACATGGTAGCTAAGGTGGGATCAGGTATAAGGTCATGATGCTGCACAGATGCAGTTTAGTATCGGACACCTAGTTGAATGAAGGAAATACACACCATATCGATTTGATGTCTAAGCTGCTCGCATGAATGTATTTGAACTTGGAGACGTGCAGCATCACCAAGTTGTGTGAGAAGAGCAACACGAACTTGATCTTTGAGCTCATCAAATGCTATGATGATGTTCTGCAGTGCGAGAGGGAGTTGGTCCATGTCAATGCTGTCGTCTACCGTGAACTCGCAAAGGTCAGACAGTATGGCAAGTAACACTGTTTAATCAGTGAATTCATGAGGAAAACAGGTACAAACGCAACCGTATATACAAGGTAGGGTTATGACTATACACAGGGGCTCCCAGTGGTCGCTCAGCGCTCAACGGTCACGCAAATGGACGGGAACCTCCCGAGTCGCTGTTTTTGTTAGCATTAAAGCTACCCTTAGTACTATGGTTTTGTAAAAGCTATACACGCACCTAAAACACACAACGGAACCTGCGTCGAGGGTAGATAGTGCCACTCCCGGACCGAATCGGCCGACTAGCGCGCTGTGCGAATCTGGATTGCATGCAAAGAGCAAAGAGAGTTTGGCATTAGCAAGTTGACTCGTTGAGTAGCGCGCAAACTGAGTTACGAGTAAGTTGAGTTGAGATGTCGTCGAGTTGAGTTGACACGTGGATGAGTTGACTCACTGAGTTGTCGAGTTGAGTTGCCACGTGAGCAAGTTGAGTTGGGAATTTTGAGTTACATTTTTGTCCGCCATGGTCCGTCATAGGTATGCATCATGCATGAACGTTGAACTCACAAACTCGCACGGAGTCAACAAGAACCCTGGATAGGCGCCTACACGAACGGTTGGGCAACACCACTCGCAACATCCGACACCACTCACTCGCTACCTACGACCATATATATCAACAGTGCTTATTGCCCGTTGGAGGTGGCAATATTTATATACTTGCTACTCACGACAACACATAAGATCGAAGACGTAACCATAGAGTATGTCCATCGTCAACCTCAAATGCTGTTGACTGTTGACTGTTGACTGTTGACTGTCTATCTCTAGGCCAATGCAATATGTCAGGAATGGTTGACCTTACACAAAAGGCGTTTCTTATTGGGAGAAAGCATGCGGCGCCAATGCGGACGACCCCCACGGACAAAGTGTTAGCAGTCGCATTCTTCAAAGACGGTCGACGATTCGTCACTGGTTCATCGGATAACACCCTACGAATCTGGGACGTGGAGAAAGGAGTATTGATAGGAGAACCATTCGAGGGACACAACGGGTGGGTGCAATCATTCGCCGTATCGCCAGACGACAGGCGAATTGCGAGCGGCGGACGTGATAACACCATCATCATCTGGGACGTCGAGAGCAAGCAGATGATATTCGGTCGGCTGGCAAAGCATACAAGATGGGTTTGGTCAGTGTGTTTCTCCCCGGATGGCAAGAGACTCGCCAGCGGGTCAAAAGATTGCACGGTCATTTTATGGGATGCGGAGAGTGGCGCAGTCCTCTCAACATTGAAGGGCGATTATGGTATATGCAGCGTAGCATTCAGCCCAGATGGATTAAAATTAGCCTCTGGATCATTCCACAACATCCGGGTTTGGCGCACCGATAACTTCGAGCTTCTGCTCGATATCGACGCTCACAAAAATTATGTTCAAGGCATCGTTTGGTCGCCTGACGGTCGGCAACTTGTTTCTGCATCATACGACAAGGTGGTTCAGTTCTGGAACTCGTCGAATGGATATCGAATCGATGAAGCTTGCATTCACACTGACTACATCAACTCGCTTGTCATCTCTTCCAATGGCTCCTTCATTGCCACTGCCTCGCTCGACATGACTGTGCGGCTGTGGAACACAAGATTACACAGGCAGATAAGCCAGCCATATGAACATACCGCGGGGGTTGCCTGCGTCGCCATCTCTCCCAATCCAAATGGAAAATTGCTCGTGAGTGGAGACTATGAGGGGAAGGTTTGGCTCTGGTCCATCGAGAAAACACTTTCGGCAGCAAATTCGTCTTCACGAGTGCAAAACCTCTATCCGGAGGCCCTTCCCAACGCAGAACAGGTGCGGATGTTATCTGACATTGTTTTAACAATTATGGTGATACCGTCTATTCATAGGCCATTGTGCTCAGCCCGTGGTCTTATATTGGGTATGAATTGAGGTGTCCGGCGCTTCATGGAGTACAACGCTATGGTGATGCAATTGAGGTCTTCAAAACTACGTGCTCCAAGTTGGATAATGTTCCTGACCCACAGATACAAAGTAAGCCCTGAAGAACTCACGCGTCGACCTGAAGATGGTTGACTTTTCTCCAGAGCCACATCAGCAGCACGTCGGTCGTTCTGAAGAACTAGCAGCCGCTATTCGAAAAGCCGTTGATGATAAACTGGAGAATGCCCCACTGCGTCTACTCAACACCTCCACTGGACGTTTGTGCAACCGAGAAGCCCAGATCAACTCATTTATGGGAAGCACAGAATACAGTGACCTTTTCCATTTATCGGCGATGCATGCACCCCTCCAAATGGAGTCCATCAACGAAGCGGTCACGAAGTACTTCAGCTGGGTCATGTTATCCCATAGGTGGGCAAGCAAGGAACCGGAGCTGCTCGACATTCAGAACAAAGACGTATACACCTTGCATCCAGTCGGGACCATAGTAAAGTTGCAGAGATTCTGTGAAGTCGCTCGCAATGCGGGCTATCGCTGGGCGTGGAGCGATACATGTTGCATCAACCAGAACGACATTGTTGAGCGCCAAGAATCAATCAATTCCATGTTCGCCTGGTATCGCCATTCAGCACTCACTATTGTCTACCTATCCGATGTTCCGCCTTCGTCAAATTCTGGCGCACTCGCAAATAGTTCTTGGATCACCCGTGGATGGACTGTTCAAGAGTTCCTGGCTCCTGATATCATTCTCTTCTATCAAGCAGACTGGACACTATATCTTGACGCTTGTTCCCCCAACCACAAGAAGTCTGTGGCTATCATGCAGGAGTTGGTGGATTCGACGGGCATAGATGCACAGGAGTTTGTTGCCTTCCGTCCGGGGATGAGAGGCGCCCGAGTGAAACTTCAATGGGCATCACGCCGTGTCACCACGTTGCAGGAAGACATCGCATATTCATTGGTTGGCATTTTCGGCATTAACCTACATGTCAAGTACGGAGAGAAGAAACAAAACGCGCTCGGACGTCTTTTGCAGAAGATAATAGCTCGTTCAGGCGACATCACAGCCCTGGACTGGGTGGGACGATCATCCGACTTTAATAGTTGTCTACCAGCTGACATTTCCTCCTACCAAGCTCCGCCACGTCCGCCTCCATCTCTATCCGAAGATGAAATCCAGACATCGGTCTCCATGCTGCGAAATACTGTAGCTATGGAGTCGGTTTTGAAACTGCGTACCCGCCTTGATAACCTCTGCGCTCCTCGTTTCGCAGCCTCCAGACTGCAATTGCCATGCATCGCATTTCCGGTCACAGAAGTCAGGCGGATGCCTAGTCAAGACCAGGAGACACGTTCCACGTATCAAGTCAAGACAGATGGTCTTCATGATTTGCTAATCACTACGGAAGACGGGTTGATCCAGTTCTCGCCGGCAAACCCTATTCAGCAGATATTCTTGCTTATCCGTCCATGGAATCGTTATGATTTCGAGTTGCCAGACTTTGCAGACAAGACGCAGAGCATGGACGATATGGCTGAGCCCAGGTCTCGGTCTCATGATCCGCGCGGTCAGTCACCTGGAGACAACGAGCCGGCTGATTCCCAGTCTCATACGCAAGAGTTGGGGTTGATTGCTCGCCTTGGACAGTGTCTTTGCGTACTTTTTTTATTTGTGTGGCTAGGGCAGCAGCCTGAGTTGGGGTTGATCGCTCGCCATGGACAGCATTTTGGCGCACTTTTGCTAGGACAGTGGCGTGGCATTGAGCCGGCTGATTCGCAATCTCATATGCGAGAGCTGAGGTTGATCGTTCGCCTTGGACAGTCTTTTGGCGCACTTCTGCTAGCGCAGCAACGTGGTGGAGAGTACAAGAGGATTGCGTCGGATCACAATATCACTGCACGGGTCAGGAACATGGCTTCTGTTGATGACATGATGGATATTAGGACAATAGAGGTATTGTAGCCGCATTCTTGTTGAAGCATGGACACGTTTTCATTCATACCGGGACAGCACCTATTGTATTGTATCGTATCACACCGTATCTTATGGTATCGTAATGATCGTATCGCATCGTACTATATCATGTATGTACTAATAAATTACAACAGGCAGTCACTCTGGCTGGCTGTGGTTGATTCAAGGAGTTCCACTTGAGAAGGTGGTGTTTGTCGATCCGCTCGTCCAGTCACTCATCGATAAATTAAGGTGCGTCTTCGTCATTTCGTGGTTCCCCATGTTGATGCAGATGCCCCATGACGGAATCAGACAAACTTCTGCACTAACTTGACTATTCGAGTCCTGATGAGTCCAAATTTCTATGTGCTTGAGCAATGAGGACAACAAAAAGCACATGCGGCATGTTGATCATGGTTATCACGACTCGGATTGCTGGGGACACTGCAACGATCGTCAAGCATCGAGTCATGAGTGAGACTACTGTACTTCCGTGGTAATTGGAATCAAAGGTCGTGTTGAAAATATTCAGATCATCCCTGGGTAATGAAAAGAGTGTTCATGCTAGTAAGCGTAACCCTCGACCTTGCAGCTTGAAGCGTTTGATACTAGGTCACAGTACAGTACTAGGGGTTGTCCTGTAATGATGTAAGATGTCGATATCGTCAGCAACCAGTGCCACCCTGTGAAATGAATCGACACAGACTTACAGGAGGCTGAGTTATGATAGTGCACAGAAGCAGTTGTGAATACAAAATTAGCTCCACCCATGCGTTCCACCATCGACTCAGGAAGTACTGCCGCCTCATCAATGATGATGATCGATGATATGATTCCCGTAGCGAACTAAGGAACGACTATCTTCCTTCAATACTGCCAGTGGGTCTTGCTAGGGAGACCAGCGAACTGCGGTTCTAGCAGTGCGAGATCTTATACTAGATTCAGCTTGCAGCACCTTCTCGATTTCAACGTGTTAGAAAGCTGTGGGAGCGTCCACACTCCACACCCATCCTCAAGAAGACAATGAAGAAGTTGCCAACTTGCGCCTGCCAGCTGGTTCACCTATCCCTATCGCGGTTTATACGTACTTTGTATGTATATCCCTATGTACCAGGCCATCGATTGCGAGGCGAAGTTGTTGAACAAGTCATGTGAGTGTTGCGTCAGTGACGCAACATAGTATTTGTGTAGATTTGTGTAAGTATGCTGCTCAGCACTCGACCTTTTTGGATTCGGAACCACCGTTTTCCTTCTACTTATAGGTCTGATAAGGGGAGACTAGCACTTGAACAGCAAACGACGACGACGAAACATGTCGAGCACGAGGCTAATTCGAAAACTCTTGAAACGTCTATGGCAAGTGTTGGCAGAGCTCACAACTTCATCTGCCCAGCGACTGCGCATTCTCGTGTTTTGCTTGCGGCGCTTTGTCGTCAAGGTTCACGATTTACCTGGACACAGTACTGACACAAAGTCCTCCACTGCAGACTCATGTTGTGCCGGGGCTTCCAGTGCACGATGTCCACAGGCCACCTTGCCATTACCGCTTCACAACCGTCAAATAACTTCAGTTAGTGCAGCAAGAGGCATTCAAGATGCGGTGTGGTCTTCAACACCTCCATGTGCCATGCCTGTTCCATACATTCCCCAGCAATTTGTTCCGCCTCGCACGTCTTCATCCGCAGAAGTTAGTAATGCGATGTCTTCCAATGCTCCCGGCATCACTCCCCATTTTGTGCCATTCGCTGCGAATGATGTTTTACGATACGATAGTCGTCCTCTTGTGTACGTGCAGCATCCTCATGATAGTGGACGGTCTTGAGGAATTATTCTCCAGAGATAAATCTCGCGAGCGCGATCACATTCCAGCACTCATGAGACGCTTCCCTAACGAGTGAGTGCATTAGCCACGCGATGTTTGAATGAGGATGACATACTGTGCAGGTCGTGTCCGTGGTTGAATGGTGATTGGAAATCATTTATACATCCCGAAGGCGCGCTATATTTGTACAATGAGAGTCGAGTAAGCATCCAATTATACAAGGACATACATATGTCTCATGGGCCACTGAACATATTGTCTTCTCAGAAAACGTTCACTGAAGCTATCATGGACGATACTACTTTCGACTTGCTCGCCGGATGCGTGGATGGGCTATACGACCTAGCTCGCGCACAATCAGCGATCTTCCAAACTGACGACCTCGAGCTCGTTGTGCAACTGTGGCTGACTGAAGGCGAAGTGACCTGTCAATATTACTTCGTCGACCACGCAGCTCGAACTCTCTTTTGGCTGCACGATAACCTTGAAGCGTCAATGAACATCTTTAGCGGGCTCCGGGGTGTCGATGATCCGAGTCACATTCGTGCGTTATGCTGAATTTTGGTCACGCTGATATGAACTGGCACGTAGGATATGCCTTAGAGTCCGAGTACTGGTTTGTCACTTGCAATTGTGAGTTTCAGTCACTTCTTATATCCTTTGTATTACAACGTGCTTCCAGATCATGTATGATCACCAACGCCTGAGACGAGCAGGATTCACTGCGAACGCTACCCGAACCACAAGATGGATCGAGTTAAGCTTCTCAAAGAATTGAGGGAGGTCGTCATGCATGCGAGCGCAGGTAGTGGGTCACCTGTCATTCACCCTCAATTATTTTTAACATGACATTCCAGAGATAATCACTTCGGACATGTCCTTGTCACCTTTTGATGCCGATGAACTCTCCAGAATCTTAGAGTTGATCAACCATCTCCAAGGTGCGAAAGTTCCCTTCGAACCGTTCATATTGACATTCTGCATTTTCAGAGAACGCTAAGGAAAACGATTTCCCTCATTCCACTTGCATCATTGGTAAGCAAAGCTTACATGCATGGTTCAATCTCGCCTAAAGTTATCAATAGCGAGGTTCATGCACTACTTCTGTATGTACTTCCTTTCAGTGCCAGGTTCACATTGCTTATTCAATCTGAAGATAGAGCCAAGTTTTTCAACTTCTGCGGCCTACCTTGCGCTCGTCTCGATGCTGACAGATCTGTGTATGAGAAGGATACTGGCTTTCATCCATTGATAAGCCCTCTTTCTCTGGTTTTCGAGGCCATGCTTTTTTGGGCACCGCAAGCTCACTTGAAAGATATTCGGAGGGTGTGGGTGGATGAGTGTATCAACACGCCGCGGTGGAAAGACTTCAACAGAAATCTCATGGCGGAATGGACCGGAATCACCATCTACGTGCGTATCATCAAGTCACAATTCCGCTTCCTAACTTGATCCCTACCAGTCAACCGTCATGTTAGCCGTAGATGTGAGTTTCCTCGCAGTGCCGAACGTGAACATCGGCCAGTCACAGTCGATCGGGATCATTGCTACCTATCTCTCGATCATCTTTATCACTGGTTCCTTGATAGCCTCAGTGCTTCTGGCGCGTCAGAACCAGAGATATGGTTTTGAATCAGCCGATAAGGCGGCAAGTCGTCTCCTTTGTATCCATCTTGATGACGCTAACCAATCTACTTAGGCCGAATTTCTGTCGGATTTGACAGGCACGTTTTTCGGAGTAAAAGCCCTCGCCACGGTTCACAGTCTCCCATACGCAATGCTTATGTGGGGGTACGTATATCGATGCCATCTAATCAGGGCAATTGATTAATAGGCCGTTCGCCAGGATGATCTACTTCGCAATCGGGCTTCTGTATAACGTGTTCAAGTTTACGACGACGGCCATGCTGGCATCGGTTGTCAGCGGGTGCGTGGTCGTCATCATGTTCATATCATGGTTCATTTGGGCGGCGAGAGAGACTCATATTTTCAGGCGACTGGCTAAGTTCGTTATTTCTCCTGTACTAGCGAGAGGTAGCATCCAGCGTTAGGGCTTTGGGTATTTATATTATGTCAACCACGCAGTGGCATTGGCAGGAGCTTTATCATCAACCGAGACTTCAGTAAAGCACATAATGCTCCTGCACATTGGCTCACGCATGGCCAGCTGCATCTTGATCGGCTGCTTGATGTGCGAGCTAAGTTTATATCATTCACAAATGGTAAATATTGCTGCTACTCTACTTGAGTTCAGGTGTCCCCAAGGGCCCACATCGTATATAGAACGAACTCAACATTGATGAAAGAATGTACGATAAACAAAGCGCTCAGATTCGAACGTTAAACGTCCCTGCCAATGGCTTTCTACATAAATATGATGTGTCTGGGGTTCGGGACGTCGAACATTGTTAGTTGTCGAGTTACTTGCCAGGACTGTGTCATGAGAAATAGGAGACGCGAAGAAGGAAGGTGTCCTTCAAGGCCAGCTCGCAGAGCATCATGAGAAATGCCGACTTGGATGGTTCCACCAAGTTCTGTATCCCATGGCGCTCGGAATCGGGCCAGTCATCAGTCTCGCAATGCGCTCAAGTCTCTTGATCTTGTAGATCTAATGCTCGTGGGTGACTTTGATAAGGAAACAATTTGGGGAGCACCAGTACCAAGACTTCTGGGGGTCATTCTGACCAATGGATAACAAAAGATGCGGACAAGGATCTGTCGTGCGTGACTTCTTTGAGGCCTGATCAGCATGGTAAGTGGTGGTGTATATCAGAAACCATATAGCTGCAAAAGTAACTTTCCGCCACACTTGTACTAGTCAACAACATGACATGGCAAGCGATTGAAGAAAGAAGTTAGGGACCACCTCATTCCGGATCCTTGTTGCGGGCTGTCAAACACAAGACCGACCACAAAGTCAGGGTCTTTCTGGCAGAACATATCGACTCTGGAGGCTTAATGCTGCCATGTGAATCGTTTCCGTGCCGCTATTGAATCCGTGGTAGGATACCTGGTAGGAGATCAGTTACACGAATGTCCTCAAGCTGAATGGATGCAAGAGGAACGCCCCATAAAGCGCTGTGTCAAAGCACGGCAACATTGACATAAAAAGTGACATGCGATCCCTACTAATGAAACCATGTAGACTTGATAACTGTGAACATCACTACAACTTACATTTAGTTATGCTGCTTACCGTTGACGTCACGTCTGAATGTTGGCACTGAAAATAACCTTGGCGCGTCCGGCTTCCTTCCATGTTCCACTTGTCCTTTCGGACGTCCAACTGCCGGTGCTTGAGAAGTCCAGCACTGTTCCGCCCGTATTTCGGTCAATGCTCAGAACTTCGCGATCCAATCAGCAACGGCATGTAAACATTGACCATGCAAACTGCATGTGCGAAACATGAGAGGCAAAAGTATCTGCCTTGTGACAAGCAACAGGTAGCGCGGAGTTTAAAATTCTCACTTGAATGGCTCAATCAACAGCAGACGACCAGCAAACATGTTGAATACGAAGCTCATTCAAAGGCTCTTGAAACGTCTATGGCAAGTGTTGGCGGCACTGAAAACTTCATCTGTCCAACGACTGTGCATTCTCGTGTCTTGTTTTCGGCGCTTTATGACCAAGGCTCACGTATCACTTGCCAGACGCAATACTGACTCACAATCCACCACTCCAGAATGCTGTACTGTCTTGACCAGCTCTTCAAGTACACGATGTGCCCAGGCCACCTTGCCATTACCGATTCACAACCGGCAGATAATTACAACGGGTGGCACTCAAGATGTGGTGCCGTTCGCCATGCCTGTTCCATGCATTCCCCAGCAAATTATTCCACCTCAGATATCTCATTTTGTGCCGTTCGTTGCGAATGATGTTTTACGATACGAGAATCGTCCCCTTGTGTACGTGCACACTACCCTCCATCTTGATAGTGGGCAGTGTTGAGGAGTCGTTCTACAGAGATAAATCTCGCGGGCGCGATCACATCCCAGCACTCATGAGGTGCTTCCCCAATGAGTGAGTGCATTAGCCAGGCGATGTTTGAATGGGATGACAAACTGTGCAGGTCGTGTCCGTGGCTGAGCGGTGATTGGAAATCATTGATACATCCCGATGGCGCGCTATATTTGTACAATGACAATCGAGTAAGCACTCGATCATGAAGGTCCTACATATGTTTCATGAACCATTGAACGAATGTCTCTCCTTAGAGAGCGTTCACTGAAGCGAACACAGGACGAAACTACATTCCGCTTGATCGATGAATGCGTAAATGGCCTATACGATCTAGCACGCGCAGAATCAGCTAGTCTCGAAGCCGATGACATCGAACTCGTCGTACAATTACCGCAGCTTGAAGTCGAAGGCGCACAGGTGTCTTGTCAATATTACTTCGTCGATCACGCAGCTCGAACTCTCTTCTGGCTGCACGACAACGATCAAGCGACAGTGAACATTTTTAGTGGGCTCCAAGGCGTTGTTGATCCCAGTCACATTCGTGCGTTATGCCGGACGTATATGTGGCCTCTGATTTGAGCCAGCCAACAGGATATGCATTGGAGTCTGAGTACTGGTTTGTCACCTGTAACTGTATGAGTTTCATTACTCCATCAAGCTGGACTCATTTTGATTCGTAGTTCTAGATTCTGTATGATCATCATCTCACGAGACGAGCAGGACACACTGCGAACGCTACCCGAACTACAAGATGGATCGAGTCAAGCTTCTCAGGGAACTGCGGGAGGTCGTTATGCATGCGAGTGCAGGTACTGATCGCATTTCAATAACCCTCGATTATTTTTGAACACGACATTTCAGAGATCATCACTACGGATATGTCGTCGTCACCGTTTGATGCCGATGAACTCTCCAGAATCTTGGAGCTCATCAACCATCTTCAAGGTGAGAAAGTTCCCTTCAAATCATTTACCTGTAATGATCGATATTACACATTTTCAGAGAACGCCCAAGAAAATGATTTTCCTCATTCCACTTGTATCATCGGTAAGTATAGTTTATATGCACGGTTCAATCTCCCTTGATGATTTATCACCTTATCAATAGCAAGGTTTATGCACTACTTTTGTGTGTTCTTTATTTCAGCGCATCGTCTACATCCCTCACTCGTTTTGAAGACAGATCTAAGTTCTTCGACTTCTGCGGTCTGCCTTGCGCTCGTCTCGATGCCGACAGATCTGTATATGAGGATGATAATGTCTTCCATCCACTGACCAGCAGCCTTTCTTTAGCTCTGGACGCCATGCTTTTCTGGGCACCGCAAGTGCACTTGAAAGGTATTCGAAGTGTGTGGGTGGATGAATGCATCAACGTGCCGCGGTGGAAAGACTTCAACAAGAATATCATGGCGGAGTGGACTGGGATCACCATCTACGTGCGTATCAAGTCACCATTTCGCTTCATAACTTGATTCCTACCAGTCAACCGTCATGTTAGCTGTAGATGTGAGTTTCCTCGCAGTGCCGAACGTGAACATCAGCCAGTCACAGTCGATCGGGATCATTGCTACCTATCTCTCGATTATCTTCATCACCGGCTCCTTGATCGTCTCAGTGCTGCTGGCGCGTCAGAACCAGCGATATGGTTTTGAATCAGCCGAGAAAGCGGCAAGTCGTCCTTGCATCCATTTCTGACACGCTAACTGGTCTGTTTAGACCGAATTTCTGTCAAATTTGACACGCACATTTTTCGGAGTAAAAGCCCTCGCCACGGTTCACAGTCTCCCATATGCAATGCTTATGTGGGGGTACGTAGATCGGTACTTTCTACCCGGGGCAATTGATTGACATGCCCTTCACCAGGATGGTCTTCTTCGCAATCGGGCTTCTGTACAACGTGTTCAAGATTACGACGACGGCCATGCTGGCATCGGTTGTCAGCGGGTGCGTGGTCGTCATCATGTTCATATCGTGGTTCATTTGGGCAGCAAGAGAGATTCATATTTTCAAGCGACTGGCTAAGTCCTTTCTTTCACTAGCGAGAGGTAGCATCCAACGTTAGCGCTTCGGGAATTTTTATCGTGTCAACCATACAGCGGCATTGGCAGGAGCTTCGTCATCAACTGGGTCTTCAATAAAGCACACAATGCGTGAACTGACATTACTCCTGCACTTTGGCTCACGCATGACCTGCTATATCTTAATCAACAGCTTGATGTGCAAGCTGAGCCTTTAGCACTACGTTTCGATGGAGTATCTACGTATGCTCTTTGATGTAATGGCACAAGCGCTGTATGCATGCAGTCTTCCATTATTACATCTAGAACGTTCGTTGAGAGCCACGGTACCCCTACTGACCATGCGAGGATACCATGATCACCAGGGATAGCAGTGGGGTGATGTGAAGACTTAAATGAAGTGGAACAGGAAAAGTTCCGACTTTCCCAACCGCCAATATCTATGCACTGATCATCCCGGCGGGTACTCGGATATGCAAGCTCCGCGGGGATAGTATGTGAGCTGGGGTGTGCACCGTGAGTACTTGAGTGGTGGGCTGTATCTTCCAAGTTCGATTGATTGGTGTACGTAGCCTATACAGTGCTTTGCAAGTGAAACAATTTCTGTTGCCGAACCTAATATTATAGTGCAACTTATTGATGCCGAAGTTCGTAAATTGAAACTCAAGTACTGCAATCCAAGCTCAGAATGCCAGATAACCGTGCGCTCACACATTCATTTCAGTATGTACTTGTATGGGGTGCCACGGCCAGTCGAACGTTGAGACGAAGAAGTTCTTCAGCATTACTGAATGGCAAGTACTACTAGGTCCGGTCAACGAAATTTCGAAATATCGTGTTGGCAGTTTCACTTGCAAAGCACTGTAACGTGAAAAAGTCACCCCGTGTCAACCACGTGTTATCAACTACCGCCGTAGTATCAGCAGCACTCTACACTCAAGCACATTTCTGCAGCGCCCGTACACAGCAGTGTCAGCAATCGAGCAGCTAGGGCGACAAGTAATGGTCATGATCCTGAACGAAATTCTGACGAATGATACTATCATGATAAATCTAGGTGAGCGCGTTCTCTCCCTTAAAAAGAAATACAGAACACCGTGCTTGTGGACAAGGAGAATTACCTTTGATTACAGAGTCCAAATTTGACCCAAGTCTTCCGAGTCCAAACTTATGAAGCTTGGCAAAGAAGTTATATACGATGGAAAGGCAGAACCGAAGTTTCTCGAGTCCCATCGGGACCTGACACGAGCGCTTATCAGCTCCAAGCTAGTTCAACTTGCCAAGTTGCGACTCGGAGACCCTTGAATCCAAGAACCGTTGTTCCAGATTGTATCATGGACTCGGATGCGCAAACATCAATATGGTATCCTTCTCATCGAATGCTACGTTGAGTCACTCTGCACGACATGCTACTGGTTCGATTATTGAGTGTATGCAGTGCTGACTGGACGCCTTCAAATTCAAGCTTCTTTCGAACTTGAATGTGTTCTGAATTCATCGCGATTCGCCCAACCATCGATGTATCACTGTTCTGGACGTTTTCATCGAGAACAGGCTGTTTAATCTGCGTTCGATTTCTGTGACGTTCACGGCAATTCATAGGAGAACACTGGATGTACGGACAACAGGTTATGGAAAACACGAGGATACGACTCAAGCACCCATCGCACTGCCGTTCTTCCGCATGTCCTTGCTGCAGCTTCTGCCTCATAGTAACGTTTCATTGCGCCCCGTGGGGCCTGGACTGAGATAGGTCATCATGATCCGATCAAGCCTTTCGAGATCATTCATTGATTATATCTTCAAGTCACGCCAGTCAAAGGGAATATAAGGAGGTCTATGCTACCCATGGTCCCCCACAATTTCCTCGCTTTCCAACATCGTTGCGATGAAGTATGCGTCACGGAAGTTCGTCGACCTCATTCAGGCGCTACATCCAAGTGGGCCAATTGGATCCACCAAGAAATATCGCGGTATGTGAAGATGATTTTAACTGATCTGTGTCATCTGACAAACACAGGTGGGCGACTATGGAATGATCATC
>JABBWA010000524.1:0-27509 GCA_016628065.1 Suillus lakei
ACGAGCGAAAAGAATAGAATGCTCTGGGTCTGTAGCGGTCCAGTCGGGTTCACTGGGTATCGTATTGCGGCTGGTACCGTGATAAAGCAAAGTACCGGTTGGAATCACTCCTGGTACTATGTTATGTCCTATGAAAAGATGAAACACTTTTCCAGTGTCAGCAAAGCGACGGAAAGTGATCCATACCATTACGATATCGGTATTTGGCCAGTGTTGAAGGAGTGAGTGGACAGTATCGAAGATCAAGTTCCCTGTTGCGTTCTCGGAGGACCTTCGTCAAACTTCCATTGCTCGGGTTTTGAACCGAAACTATGTGAAATAGGTTGCCATTGTTCGAGTTGGTGACATCCAAGGGTCGAACGCAAGTTTCTCCAGCAGCTGACAAGAATTGTTGGTCATGGAGCACTAGAGCTGCTGACCCTAGGCTCAGAGCTACCACAACTTGAAGGGACTGATAGCGCATTGTGAGAACTGTCGGAGAAATATGATTTATCAATCTTTATCCGAGTCAAGGCAGTACGTGGCAACATTTGCTGCGGCGGCACCAGTACTATCTAGCTATGTAGGCGTCTACGAATGAGTTGACTGACTCATCAGAAGGCTAAAGCTCTGATGCTCTCACCAGACTTTCCTACGGAGAACTTAGTAAACGCGTAAATGCAAACGCTCGTAGAGAGTGATATACAAAAATGAATACTTACCGGTCACTACTCGAATTTCTGGAAGTGCAATAGACGATGCCCGTGCCTCGAGCATATCAATATTCATATGATTGGCAGGAAACAGTTAGAACATGTCATGCGGACTATCTATTAATAAGTCGCGATCCGTGGTAAGTCGCTACCTTTTCCCTTCTTTTGTCGATTTCACCTAAATGCTCTGGTTCGCGATGTTTGCCTGTCGTAGTAGAGTCCAGCGAATGAACGCGCAATAAATGTCGCAATGTTGCATAGACATTTGAGGACCATGAAGAGGAGCAGCGGTCTTCATTCGATGCTAGAGACTGTGATTTATTTGTCCAACTTTGCTTGAATCGAAACTGAAAAACCCCGACCGGGTCTGATGTTTTCCCTTGTCACGCCCACCACATTCGGCAGGCCGTTTGAAATCATGTAAGAAATCTGCGGTGCAGGCATGCTTCACTTACAGTCCATTCCTCACGGTACAGCTGTATTGTATCACACACATATACCAGTCTTTGCACTCCACCAGTAATACGTGAACCTCAAAAGGCCTGGGACTAAGTATTAGAAGTTAGAAGAGAAACGTACATCCAGACTCCAGATAGACTCATAATTGCAAGAATGATGTGAAGGTTCACCATGATCAAAATCCGTACGGCAAGAGGCGCCTAATGCACTTCGGTTCAGGCTTCCTCCATTCTTCCGTCGACGCCTCAAAGAGGAAAATCGGATCCACGATTTCGGGTGGAGGTTCAACTCGATCAGCAAGATAATGACAATCTGCTTCTGAAGCATCTGTGGTGTTCCGCGGGTCCCGCGGAGGGGGTGGAAATGGTGGTGGTGGTGGTGGTGGATAGCTTGGCATGGGGGCATTGATGGGCCAAGTAGGAAGATAGCACATTTCCTGGAAGTAGATCATGCTTAGTCCGGGGGGCTAGGAAAGAAGCTCTTTAGATCCTACCTCTGGGCCGCAGGCAGGTCGGCATTTGATCCATACACTCCAGTCTAACCAAGACATCAGCTTCTGGATGTCATGTCTCCAATCATTCAATATTTGGGTGACATCAGGCTCTCCATTAAGTTCAATCGGGAAAAGAGTGTCGAGCCCGCTTATGGCACCATAAGCCCACATTTTCGTAGTGACACGACAGATTTCTCTCATTGTCTCCTCGACGGCTTTCAGCAGCAGGTGTTCCGAAGGCGTCATTGAGGGTATTTGTTTTATCATCACAGAAGTGTGTGTTGTGGCACATAGCCTGAAAATCGGGGACGCCCACTGCGACGCATCTACGCCTGAAGTGCCTGCGCTGGGGATGACGGTGGAATCTAATAGATACGGCGTGATCATAACACGGAGCTGGGTTTGCGTGAGCTTCGCTCGCTGAAGGAGCTCGTGTGAGTCTGATGAGGTAAAATTCAAGAGATGCTGCATCAACTCAAGTCGATCCGCGTATCGATCGACGATGACGTGGATAAGGGTCTTCCAGTCAATACCGCTATTCACCGGGTGTGATCGACTAATAACTTCGGCGAGCTTTCTCTTCACCTGCGATATGTCCTCTGATGATATTCCGAGCACACGGTGGTCGCACCGTTCAAGACCCGCGCGAACCGGGATGAGGGAAGGTGCTAGTCCGATATCATACAGCGAGATAAGACCGGTCAGGTCGAGCACGATGCGAGAATCCCCTGGGTAGCGATTGTGCCATGAGCCGGAGTGCATGACTTCAAATGTGCGAACCCCTGTGCTCAGAAACATATGAAGTCAGTCGTATTGGAACACGGAATGACAATACTGACAGACATCAGAATCAAATGGAGGAGGGGAAGGAAGACGAGGAGGGGAAGGAAGGTGAGGAAGGTAAGAATTTCCGTTTCTCGGTGAGAGTTGGACATGCAGGAAAGATACTACCTCAATACCAGCCGTAAAATCACACAACATAACTTCACTAGAAGGCCGTCAGTCGAAAGTGCGACACAAAATCGAAAGTATGCGCACAAGTCCATTTCCATCCTAGAAATCTGAGGATCAGTTATGTACCATGGCGAGATGAGTCACCGCCAACCTCGCAAAACCATCGATTCCAAACTCCTTGCCCCACATACAGAGATCTTTAATCCGTCGTCCTTCATCGAAGTATCGCTCGGGTTGTACTTCTCCCCAGGCTATTATATCTTGCGTATCCATCGTACCTTCGGGTACCTTAGCAGCACTACTTCCATCGAAGTACAATACTTTGAGAGGTCGCGTTACTGCCATTGTGAGGTGCCAACCACCCCCATCCCATCCACGAGCGAAAGTAATAGAATGTTCTGGGTCTGTAGCGGTCCAGTCGGGCTTACTGGGTATTGTATTGCCACTGGTGCCATGATGAAGCAAAGTACCGTTTGGAATCACTCCTGGTACTATGTTATGTCCTACGAAAAAGGTGTAACATTTTGCCAGAGTCAGCAAGCGGCGGAGACTTACCATTACGATACCGAGTATTTGAGTGTTGCAGGAATGAATGAACAGTGTCGAAGATCAAGTTCCCTGTCGTGTTCTCGGGAGGACCTTCGTCCAACATCCATTGCCCAGTATTTGAACTATAAGGAGGCACATTCAATTTGATGGTATTCAATGGTCGACCATAAGTTTCTTCAGCAGTGTTGACAGGAAATTGGACATCTAGTGCTAGAGCTGCAGACCCTAGTAGGCTTAGAGCTGCCACAAGGGACTGAGAGCGCATTATGAGAACTGCTGGAGAGACATTGGTGTTATCGCAGCTTTATCAAGGCAATGTGTAGCAACACTAAGCGCTTGCTGCTGCGGTACTAGTATCTCAGTATGCAGGCGTCTACGAATGAGTTGACTCTTCAGTAGCCTAAAGCTCTGGAGCCCTCGCCAGATTCTCCTATCGAAAACTAGTAGTAAACGCGTAAATGAAAGCGTTAATTGTTATATATAAATACACACTTACCGGTCACCATTCGAATTTCTGGACGATGTCAGGGCCCCGAAAGCAAGAAACAGTCGGAACACGTCATCTATTAATAGCCTTCCTTCAAAGTCAGTCACGTGAACTGTCGCTTGCTCTCTGGCATTCGGCGGTGTTGTACACGATATGACTCAGCCTACAGGCTGGCCAAATGCGTGCACGTCGCCAGGCCTTGACTTCCTCAGAGCAACCCGCTTCTGAGATCTCATGAAGCACATTGGAGTAGGGGTAGGAGCGGAGTAGCAGCCGCGTAGCTTAGTCAGCTACTCAGTGTCCTTCGGGCTTTGTTGTAGCGTAGTGCTCTTCACCACGCTCGCGATACGCAGGCACACAGTCGCGGATACACCGCTCCAACATGCACCGGGATCATACGCTACAACGGATTATCAGGACTTGATTCATTCAACAACTGCAGGGTTAAGCGCACTTGCTGAGCTTCCTCACTACGATGGCGAGAGATCTACTGTTCCCCTTTGGTCTCATACTTCTCCGTGCACTGACTAACACGCTGTCCCGACTCCCCAGATGTAAAAGCTTGTCACGCATTGAACCAATATCTGAATATCCCTACAGCGAAGATGCACTGTTCATCATGCCACGGACTCAGAACTTGGGCGAGTCAGCCGTCATAGAGTCTCATTGACGGACATGCGACCCTTCTTGCCGCACATGCTATCTTTTCTACGCCTAGAACCCATTCCGACAGATACAGAACTAGCTCAGGCAACGAGGAAGACAAGAATGAATTGATGTATTCCATAGACTGACTCGTGCGATGGTTCAGTTGACTCACTCGACCTGCCCTTGCAAATGCACATGCTTCCAGGGCGAGGGAGATGTCTTTCCGCTGTGGTGCCAGTCTTACCAGTCGCTGACTCCTGTGGTCTGCCTATGCTGTTCGAGCATGGATTGTCATGGCCACCTTCGAGTGGCTCGACCCCTATCAGAAGGCTGCATGGAAATTCTGAAATAAATTCATACTTTGCCCTGCTGACTGTTCCTGAAGCCTACAGCGCACCTCGCTTTAGCAGCAGATGGCCGCTTAGATCCCTTGATGGGTGTTTTTGATTTCACTACCACCAGCTCTGTCACTCATCTGCCTCGCATGATTCGTTTTGGGGTTGCGGAGTCTATTTCAAGATATCAAGGGTGGCCATACCGATAGAAGCAGTCGACTCTCTGACGTTGCACTGGAGGTTTGATTTACCCGACTTTGAAACTCAGTTTGGGGGACAATTGGATGAATATACACGTGCGGACGAGTTCTGGGTACGGGTTTTTGTTTATAAGGGCAAGTCTCAATTTTAATCGTCGTTTAGCAAGGCATCATCCTCCTCTACTCATACTCCGTCCCTGCTCTCAGATACCGTGTTTGTATCATTTAAGATTATGAATTGCATGTTCCTTGGTACCATCGTTGAGGACGAACAGGTGGAGGGCGCAAATACTCGGTCGATAACTCAAAACTTCTCAATGCATAACTAACTCGAAGCCTTAGGCTGCCCCGAGAGACCCGGTGGGTTTGCCTCAATTACCCTGTTTGCGATCCTATTTCGCCTGCAGAGGAAGGGGGTCACAACCACCGTCCTTCAAGGATGCATCACAGAAGTCATTTAGCCCATATCGCAAATTATCACTCAAGGATAACAAGAGATCTTGGTCAAAATCACAACACTCCAACTCATCATATGGAGCCTGCTTGATCGGTGAGGAGCAAGATGTGACCCGCAGAGGACGAACACCTGGTGAATGAGTCTGGGATTAATGACACGATCTGAATCTCACAAAACATAGTGAGTCCGCAGGGTTGCGTTTATACAGATTCTTAATGTGTTGTGCCTAGCTCTCACATCCCGAGATCGATAGCTCGGGTTCAGACATGAAAACCAACTGATCGCAACAGACATATCTGTCAATTCAGTCCAGCGCAATTGCCACAATGCCATTACAGGACGTTCATTTTATTTCAGATCAGCTGTCTGTGCTGCTGCTGCTGTTGTTGTACGCCGTACAAGGTGCACACGACCGTGAGGGCATTATAAGTTCAGTCTCATTGGCGCCGTGGAACTTTGAACACGGCGTCAATGAGACTGAACGACGTTATGGGTGGGATGCTGCCGATAACACGTCCTTTGTGAAACAGGCGATAGTTTTCGCTATGAACTGCCGTAAGTTTTGTACCGCACGACAAATGGCTTTGATTAACGATCACGACTCTGTGGATCAGGTGATTACGGCGATAGCACAAGCGGTTCAAATTGATACCCATATTGTCAATCGTGACTCTGCAGAGAAGTTTACCGCGAAGATTGCGGAGCACTCTCATGAGTGGATTTCACGACACTTTCGAGTCAATTCGAGGTTCAAAGCTGGAGGAGGGTGAGACCAGTTGCAAAACTAGTTTGTCGTTCATCCTGATAACACGCAAGTGACAAACAACTATTCAGAGCCGACATCCTTTTTCCACTCTAGTACACAGTACCTACTAGACGGTCGTTCCTCTTGTATTCTGCCAATATGACTGGGACCAGCTGGCCGAGTACAAGAGGAACGACCATCAATCAGACGAGGACATTTCTATGTTTTACAATTACCTCCCTTTCCGCACATAACATCACAGCTGAGCCTGCTGATTGCACCCGCATGTCCCACTGACAATCCAGTGCAATGTGTAGTGCAATCACAATGGCGTGGAGGAAGAAGAATGATGTAAGTGCTGCCTCTGTTCGCCACTGCTGAAGGAGCTCACCAACGATGTAGAAAATTTACATCACGGAGGATCCGTACTGTCATAAGAGGTTCTATGATATCAAGGTGACGGACATTACAGATCCCCTTCAGGCACTGCAGTTGTGTCTGGACTCTGGACCGTTGTCTTTTTGAGGAGAAGCAACTCGCGTGTATCGTTCCGAAACAACTTGAATCCATGGAGCTGTGGTCAAACTTGTAGTGCTGCCGCGGTCCGGTCCAATCCTTACAATATTCCTAGTCGGCCACAACTCGAGGTTGCGCCGTTGATAGCTTCTCAGCATCCATCATCATGCCGTGGCTTTCAGTGGAGTTGACTCCACATGCAAGAGTCTTGCCCGTATCAGCCACCGTAACAAACTTGGCTTCAGCACTTTCACAAAGTATCTCTATGACTCAGGAAGGTGGTGACGGTGTCGACGTCTATGTTGTTGACACTAGTATCAATGTCGCCCACTCCGAATTCGAGGGTTGCACTTCCTGGGGCAGACATGGTATATATAATACAGCTTAAATCTCCCCATTTCGACATATAGATCAATGTCTCTTCGACAAATACGATGTCTGTGCGTCGATTGTGCATTGTCTATGTGCATCCATTGTACCCTTGATCAGTGAAGGTGCCAGGGTCGTTGAATAAACTCCTGTATAGCAATCAGTAACAATGATGCCTACGTCCTCTATCACAAGAGAAGAGATGCGCAGAATAGCGTCAGGTCAAAGCTGGCACAATGGAAGAGGACAAACAAGACCGGAGCGGCAACAAATATAGCAATTGAACGAAGAGGCGAGGAAATAGAGATGAACGGCAGATAATGCAACATGAGCTCGCGAACGTTCAATTGTTTCTGTTTGCACTTAGAAACGGATTTACCAACCTCTTGTGGTACAACTTGTAACGAACAGAATATCACGGCCGGCGCACTGTTTGTGAGCACTCCATTGCACTCGTACAGGAATAACCATATCAATCGACATCTAATTCCATTCAGGAGTTGTTATCTTGTCTTCGAAATCTGATGAACTCTGATTCGAACCCTCGAAACTCAATCGATTCTCAAATGATGACCAGGTCCCCACTCATTTAATTCGAATGCAGTCTCAGGCTGAAAATTGACAAATACGATAAAGGGTGGTGTCTCATGGATCAAAATGTCTTCACAACCGTGTTTCGAATAATGACCCACTGGTCTAGCGCATTCTAAAATACATCCACGAGTACTCGTCAGCTCTGTAAGCCGTAATACTGACAGGCATCAACCGTGCAGCCGCGTCTAATCCAAATGACACCGCATCGCGCGGCTGTACGTTCACTCATGGAAAAATCAGATGATGGGACACAAACTAGGAACATATATAAAGTTGATTTCAAAGCACGTTAATCGAGGGGCACACCTTTCGAAATTTCTCGTCCACTGGGTAGATATACCCGCACTTCTCTTGTTCGTTGCCCCATTCAGGTTTCGAGATTCTAACCCTGATTGCTGTTGGGCGATAGCCATCGCTTCCTTCTCCATGGGATTTATCGTACTTCAGGGATTCTGCAGTTTGAAATGCAGTCACGATAAGACGGGTGGTAGATATTCTTGGGGAGACTACTGTCGGTAGAAATGTCCAAAACAGACTGTAGTTGCAACAGTGTCCTCTCCCAAATGCAGGTACGCCCACCTACTTCCTTAGCACCTGTCGCAGTCCACTGTCTCCGAAGGTTGCACGCTGGTAACTATAGCAGGTGGGAGGCTAGGAAAGCGAGATGGAAGCAATTTCAAACCTGCAAAAGTTCTCATCAGGGGGCTACCGCTGCCCCGACCGCTTGCTCTTCTAGAGTGAGACTTCGTGATCTCTTCTGGTAACGAGGATGAAATTGCTGTCGAAGAAAAGCATGCCCGTGCTCGGTGGATGATTGCAGGCAGTACCGACGCGAAGGTGTCGATTTGGGCGTTGATGAACTTCGAAAAGACAAGCACTTGAGTTGAGTCAATGCCCAAGGCAAAACGAAGACGCGATAAATATAAATGTTCATTGTATGTTTTATCCATCGCAATCAGTCGTCTGAAATAAGAGGAGGCTGAGTCTGAACAGTTCAAATTGTTCATGTCTATCAATGCAAACAGCTGAAGTATATTGTGGAATCTTACCTGAGGGATGTTCAGCAGGCCAAATCTGTCCTTTTGGAAGCATCGGAACTTTCACCTCCTCCCTCAGGTTTCGCGCTTGTCGAGAACGATGTTTTGCGAGAAAACTGAAAACGCTTTTGCTGTACAACATTTTCAGTTATCTTACAAAACATCATGATGCATCATTGCCCGGATCCTAAACGATTGACAAAGTGAACGCAAAGGAGGGTATCAATACCTCCTCTTGATTACTCACCTCCGATGGGTCGACATCGCGTAGTCGTCGCAGCATACGAAAAAGTGGAGGGTGTTGGGTCTTCGGCGATGACATTGAAAAAAAGATTCTCATACAACGACACCACCGAGGCGCTAGAAAACATGATAAGTAATCGAGTGCATCCGACGCTCAAATTATGTGACCCAAATCCATTGGTTGAAAGTCGTGGTGGAAAAGAAGGAATAAGGTACTAGAATCTTGGCAAGTGCGAGATTCGGATATGCGTGGGTTTGCGGAGCATGCCGTCAAACCCCGACGAGGCCTAGTACCTACACTCACTTAGTCTCTCATCATGGTCAGGCCTTGAGGACAATTATTCCTTCGCGCTCACAAGGTAAGCTATTGACCATGCATCATTTGGGTGAAGTGCGGATATGCGGATGTCTCAGGTGAGTGATTACGATTCTGACTAGGGGGCGACAGTCCATTCAATTCTAATCGTGACGTCGCTCACTGTGTCTCACTTTAATGCCGTGCATATTGGTCTCGTCATAACTGTTCAAGTGGTATATCACCTCGCATTCTAACTTTCGCATCGTTCTATAACTTGACTTACAACTCCATCTTGCATACTCATTCAACTACTCTTCATCAATGGCTTTCGAAATGCAGCAGCTCCTCACTTCTGGCAGGCTCCAGAAGTCCGACTTCACTCTTTTGTATTCCACCTACGGATCTAGTGTCTCCGATGCCGATGCCATGTCTTCCTTCTCCATCGTCACCCAGGACATTTCACCCAACACCTCCCATCTTTCTACACAATCCAACGACTTGTTTACACAAAAATTTAAGCGCAGGCGCTCCCGGCACGGACGCTTTTCCGAAGGAAAGGTGGCTATGAATCTGCTTGAAGATGCCAGCGCATGCGACGCCTTGACTCTGGAAGCTATTGCTAGCCTTTCCTCAAACTGGCTCAACCTGTCCTTCCCGGACCGCGCTCCTACCTACACGGACTACTTCGTGAATTACTGGCGGCATGCAGTTGCAAAGGCGCAAGATCATGTGGTGGATCATTTCACTGCTGTCATGGCAGCCGTCCATGAGGATTTACAGGCTGCCTCAGCCGTCCGCTCGACTCAGCCCACGCCCGTGCAAGGCAACCAGGAGCCCTCCGGATGTATACAACACGAAGATGATCTATTTGCAGTCAACTGTCCGTGGGGCGATGATGAGCACACTCTCCTAGACGACTGCGTTGAATGGGACGAATGGAGGCGGGAAGCTGACGAAGTTCATATCCCAACTGTCGACCAGCACAACTACGGAGCTATTGGCCAGCCGCTGGTATATCCGCTGCGCAATATGGGCACCCATTTCCAGATCGCAGCACCAAAGCCGGTTCGCGCATGGAACAACATAACCTGGTTGGTCCACCCGCCCGTCGCCCCTGAACCAGTAATCTGCCACGAGATGGAATTGTTTGTCGAGCCCGAATCGCCCATCATGGCGAATGACCTCCCTCTGTACCACCTTCCGGATTTCTCCCCTGCAGCCATCTATGCGGCTTCACAAGCTTCTCGCTTGGAGAGCACCACTATCTATTCATCTACTTCCACGGCTTACCAGTCGACCACCATCTATGACTCTAGCAGCGCATCTCCCTCATCCTATATCTATGCTCTTGCTGCTTTTATGCCACCCGCTGGCGGGTGTATTCCTCCTCTGCGTGCCAACGATCCTCATCCTGTCATTCACAAAACAAAGGCAATTCGTCTCAAAAGACAAGGATCGAGAGAACATAAGGTCTCCCGGCCTTTATGCGTTCGTCCCTTCTCTTATCTTCCGTTGCGATTGAGGTGCTGATTGGTTCTGTGCAGATGTCTTATGATCAAAAAGTTTCTTCGATGGAGAGATTGATGAGATGGATGAGATCTCATTCGCGACGGGCCTGATTCGGACTTAGATACATGACACTGTTCTGTATATTAGCATGGATTGTATTGATCCAGGACATTCATTCTCTATTCAATTCACATTATGGGGTCGTTTTACCCCCCCAGCGTGCAACGTTGCTGAGAGAGAGAATATGCTCTTGATCAGCACGATTTCTCCCTCAGCAACCCTCAGCTGTATGTCCCTCGACTACCTTCCGATGCTTGTCTGTGCCTTGCGAGCGCGCATTTTAGGATGCCGGGTTCACGGATACCAAACGTCGCGCACGCTTGTGCACCGTCAAATACTAAATGTGGGGGATGCAGTTCCCTGTAGGAGTTCTTTTATTCATACAGTACCGTTCTTTCCACTCTGTGAGTTCAGGCGTACCTTTGCATATAACAATAGTCGCAGACCGCCAGGCGAAAATGCATCACTGAATGCCATGCCCGTTCTACGACCTAGTGAAGATGTCCACGATGAACGAGTTGCTACGTCGGCGGATGAGACTCTGATGCACAGACCTCTGTACCGCCGATGCGGGTGGCGCCTTTAGCATCTTCATCAAGTACCCACAGGTGACAGCAAGACCTTCGAAAGGCCGTAAAATATTAGGTGCCGATCTTTGCGAGCTGAACACAACCTGCCCTTCTGACCTTTATAGGGGAATACAGTCTGCACAAAGTATCTGCCTTAGCGTCTCCGATAATAAACCTAGCAACAGCAGTGTTGAGCCCCCCGCACTCGAATAGGTGTGGTCTGCGACCCCCAAGGACAAAAAATCAGATTAATATATGTAAAAACAGCGGTGTTCTTGGGATTTAGAGCAGGAGATGATGACAGCTCGGTTTGACCTGGTAGAGAAATGAATAATCATATGTGTCGGTGAGTCGCCGCCAGGAGGGAAAGTACCATCAATACTCGGGGGGCAGATGAACGAAATTTATGATGCTGAACCTCAGTCCCAGTACGATATACGAATAAGAACATCGAGCTTTTGCCTCCGAGGCTTGGATTCGAGCCCTGGAGCGGCGATTGTGCGCGTCAAAAAATAAAGAAAAGATCATTTCAGTCAATGATTTTTGCGGCGCGAGGTCATCTCGATTCTACCATTCTGATCACATCAATGGTCATCAGCGCCCGGCCACCCCCATTGGACGATCCGAGTTGGTCCGTCATGCCACGACTGCACTCTGCGGCGGGCTAGCAGGGACATCGTGGAACCACGAGTACCGACGAAACCGGCTCCATTCGATTGAATGATAGCGTCGATGAATACTGGATGCCTGGCAACGGGAACATTTTGTAGCATCAGAATGAAAAGATGGAATTTAATCGGCTCACCAATTTCCATAGATCTCCTCCGTCCGCTCTGCCGCATAATCCACCCAAGTCCAGCCCAACGCCCTGACCCCTGACCACCACTCTGGGTCAACTTCATCACTCGTCATGATAACCTGTGTGACCTCGATCCCTTTTTGTGTGCGGAGTTCCTCTTGCACCTCGGACACCCTGCGCGCAATGATAGACAACGAGGCTAAGCACTGATCGACAGGAACATCGCCGCATTGATCGCGGAAGTCACCGTGCCGTATGTGAATGGATATATACTATCGAAAGTTAGATCTGCGGAGAGGCCTGTACCCGAAAGTTCCACTCACGGGAGGTGTTGGTTCATCTACTGGCACGTTCATGGCGCGCCGGGCATGCGCATCGGCAAGCCGTTCCATACTTGCGGTCCATCGCATGTGTTGGCCTACAAATCTCCACGCAGGAGAATAATCCGGGTCCCATTCCCACGGATTTTGGGCGCCTACAAAGTAAAGGTAATCGAAGCATAGCATATGATCGTCCGGTGGAAGGGAAACCTGATGCTGAGGAGAAAGATGATTCGTTAATCCCAGGTTGCGTGAGCGAGCCTCCGGAAACCCAAGCATTGCAAGGGACCAAAAGGACGCGTGATCATCCTCTATGCCAGGAGGTGTCAGCTTAACCCAATCTGGGGTTCGCGTCCACGAGATATCTGATGGCCACGCAGTTAATCACCGACTAGGGATATTCGAGACTGTCTCACCGAGCTTAAGCCGGCCTAGTATGGGACTTCCCCGTGGACGGGGATCCTCCTTGTATTTTTCAACGCTTTCCCAAACACTCCAACAACCAAGATCATCGAGAACCTGACTTTCCGAGTCCTTTACTTCGTGCCATTCAAGTACGGGTGTCCCTATTGCTTTGCTAAGCCGAGGGACGTCAAATATTTCCCCAAAAACAAATGCAGGTGCACTTGAGTCGATATGGGAAGAGAGGAACTTCGCGATTATGGGTATACGTTCTGTTATGAGTGCCAGGTATATCAAATTGCCCTACGTAGTATCTGTGAGGAACCGAGACAGCGTTGGAAGTGGATAATTAACTTACATAGGTCATCACGTCATTCGCTAACAAGTGACTATGATCAGTGGTGCAAGTGGTAATTGGCTGAAGTTGACGTACTCCATCCCGATGACGCCCACGATGTAATGTACTGCGTGTCGTTACGAAGATTATCTGAAGCGATTATTGTGAGATACGAAGAACGTCTTCACTGATTAACTGACCTCGAAAACGTTGGGTGGGTGGGCCTTGGACATATGACTGCGAGTCGAAGACAGCGGAATATGAGGGCGCATCTTGTGTGTCCTCTTGCGTGTCTAGATGGCTCGAGGGCTTGAGCAGGAGAAAGGCAAAGCTAAACAAGGAGATGCCTGCTAGAGTAGTGCAGATCGTTCTGAGCGACGGCTTTATGCCTTTAGTTGATCGTGGTTTGGCACGGAACTTAGGAATAAATGGACTTTCTGGGTCGTCGTGTGCATCCTGTACGTCCATTACACGTAGGGTGGGAGCCTTGAGGGTGCTCGATTAGAATATTTGTATACTGATATGATGATGATGGTGTGTATTTGGCCATCCACGCTATGTAAAGCTCAGGGACAGCCCTGGTCAGTTCCCGTGGCACATCCGGGTGTAGTCCACGGTGACGCCACCCGTTCCGTGCCTTGCAGTCGATACCCCATGCATACATACCAACATCAGGTCCCCTCTAGTTTGGAAGTCAGTTTTAGGAAGCGGAGAAAATTCTGGCATAAGCGCTGCCTAGAACAGGGGCACTCGTCCGGATGCGCCCGGTGTTCCTAGAATGTCTGGTATCGATATTAGGTCCCCTCTCACAACATAAAAATACCGTCTCACATACGTGGGAGCACCTTCTTCTTCATAGTGCTGGCAAGGGTGTATCTTTCCAACGGTCACAGAGGAGGATAATATGTAGAAGCACTTGCCTTACTTGGCAGGTTCAATTAATCACCTTTTGAAGTAGAGCACAGTTTGGCTTCCCATCGAAAGCCTACCACTTTAACACTGCAGATTGCAGTAGTTGCAAGCACCGCCATAATGATATTAACTTTCAGTTTTTTGTTGTTCCTTCACTGTGACAGTCAATTTCTGGAGTGCGGAAAGATGGACTCCACTGAATACTTCGATATAAACTCGCCCTCATCACGAGGATGGCAGGGGGACGAGGGGAATCATCGATTCAGGGCAACAAGGCACGGCCGAACGACTTGCAGTGTCTGTATCCAATATATTTGCAATTGAATCTACGAAAATGGTTTCCAGACAGCTTAGGAGCGACTCCCTGAAGTGAAGCGTATGACATGGGAGGAAGTGTGTAATCGAGATAGAGATGGCAGTGTATTTCGGCAGGTAAGACTAGGTGCGAATTGAAAATCAGCTGTCCATCACTTGATGTTGCGTGGCCGGCGGAGATTTGGTGCATAAACGTCCGACCCGTTGTTGCATCATCGGAGTTGTTCTTCCTGGGCGACACTTTAACCATTCTTTCTATGTACCTCTGCTCCAGTTTTGGCCCTGTCTGACAGTCAGCCTCTCAACCTTCGCATCGAATGCCTTCGTGAATATCAGATCCAGCACAATACTGGGTTCTTCGGAGGCGGATCGGCCACTGCTCGAGATCCTCGGCCACCCGGGTAAAGACTGGGAGAACTGGAACAATTGGCTGAGACGGTGGTTCCTCCATGAGCCCATATGAAAAGACAGAACAGTCTGACGTGCTGTTAACGATGATCAAGAATATCTCCTTCAGAAGTTCCAGAATTCACTGGTGGATCGATGATCGATGGTGGTTCGAATATGATTATTCACATAGCACGTGACCAGCTATGGTTTGTTTGGCAAAACTTTTGGATCCAAACATCACCGATATTTGACCCACCGGCTCCCGGGGCCATATGATTGTGAACAGACTTTGATCACATCCTCAAATATATCATCCGAGTGCTGGTAACGACAGGTCCAAAGCGCCACCATCATTATGGCTACCACGTCCCCCTTCGCCGGGTATCGTCAAGTGGATTCCTTTGGTCCCGATGAAGAATATCTATCAGACGACGAAGAATTTTATGTCACGCTTGACCTCGGTACTGTTGAGCCAACCCTACTTCCCTAGCAGCTCAACATATAGGCTTGTAGTAAGCACAAGGCCTCATATATGATAGGCTTACACTACCTACAAGTCAAACAAAGGGCTTGGATACCCCGACACCATTTCTGCAGCTTTCTGGCTCCTTCTTCAGGGGTCGGCATGATAAACTCCTTGGTTCAGAGCTTCTGTTCACGGAGGGAAAAAGTAAGTAAGTATTCCATTCATGGATGTTAATTGACTTTTCTCTCCATCACAGATGATTCAGAAAGAAACACGCGAGCTTTAACCCACGTCGGCGTCACCGAGCGACGTATCCGATTCAAGCAGGTGCAGCTACGGGAGAAGTCCCATGAACGATTAGACAAATCTCCTGCTGCCAGTGGAAATGTTTCCAATAATGGCGCGCCAGCAGAGGATGCCGGCCATTCACTCGGACGCATGATTGGGAGTGTTACCGAGCCCTCATCTAGAAAACGCAAGAAACGACATAATAAAGGGAAGGAGAAGGAGACGTCCACTCAAGAGGAGGGAAAGGACGATGCTATGGATACCAGTTAATCTCGCCTTTAAGATGATCCACAACCTATTATCTTATCGCCTGCCTGTGTTGTGACTGTTCGTGTCTGTCAGCTTCAAGTTTAACCACGTCGACGAGGCAACTCCCTAACGATCCCTATGAATTGCAACGTGAAAATTTGGTAAAAATATTCATACTTTAAATTACAATGTACTTCAGATAATTAATTAGGCAAAGCAACCGGTGATGGTATCGCAAGGAGAGCAGGAAGACGAGACATACGTATTACTCTCTCGCAGTTCCACCGCCCTATCGAATCCCGAATGCAAAAGGTCAGATCAAAAAGTATATCATACAACACCACGGGATCATCACAATAGATGTGCAGCCCGCAAATCTGCCTCCGCAAGCTCCTGTTGTGTCGCTACTGTGAATGGCGAGCCGAGAGACGTGCGCTCATCCTCTTCAGGCGGCTCGATATTGAACGCTTGCTCAATATTTCTCCTCGTCGCGATGTCACGAGCGATATCCTCGGGTGATTGGGGTTCGTGTACATTTGAGGCGCGGATGGCAGATTCCCAGTTCTTTACACGCCAGAAACCGACCAAAGAGGAAAGGAGCAAAAACCAACCTACGCGACGGGGTGAGTAAACGGAAAGGAAGAAGACAGGTGATGCATACCGAGAGTCATTAAAAGGAATGATAGCCACTCTCGTGACGACATGCTAAGAACAACGGTATTGTCCTGAGGCATGGGAGCGGAGGATGAAGGCGGGGTGGATAGCATGAGGACATCATCAGTGCCACTGCCATCAGGCGCGGGAATCATGTTATCCGTTGCAGAACGAGAATGAATGCCATATTGGATCAATGTTAGTCCAAGGCCAGCTCTCGAGCCAAACTTCGCCGCGTGTGTAGTATGGAGGAGGTATGTGAGGAGGAAGCCGATAAACTGGAAGAAAAATGAGACGAAGAGGTTCGAAACGAATGCGAGGATGGAACCCGAGGGAAGATCGCCGACGATCATCCCAGCATCAGTGTCCATTCCGGAAGGCGCGTGTACGATTGTGTCCCAATACGGGGGAACAGCGTCTGCTTGGGCTGCTGCATAAGACTTCAAAAATAATGAGGTGAGGGATATTTGAGATTGAGTATAGGCATACAGGTGGAGCAGTGCTCTGCGTATCCTCAGGGACCATGTAGATGCTGCCATCCTCAGTTTGGATTGGTACTGAGGAGGCGGGTTTGACAACGACATTTGAGAATACTCCATCATTCTGTATCCCTCCACCTCTCACCCCAGTGGGCGGTTCATTGGTCGGTACGCGGACGTAGTGAGTGGGCAAGATGGCCCCAACGGCCCTGCGCAGGAATGATGGTCGAGGTAATGTCGTTCCCACGGGAGAGGTTGGCAATTCGCCGTTTGAATTGCCTATATCATTAGGCAAGGCAGTAGCTAGAGGCTGCGGGGGAGACCCAGGGGGCGGGCGGTCAGTAATCGTAATTCCGCTCAAAGTCGTAAGTTCCAGGAACTGTTGTACTTCCTGATGTGCTTTTTGGGGATCTGCGACGCAGGAAAGGGTATTGGCACGCTGGTGATTAGATGGTAGGCGTTCGATGTCATCTTCATCGTCGCCGTCGGACTCAAAGGCATCGTTAAGTTCACGATCAGCATCTCGTGATGACTGCTGGGTTGGCAGAGGTGCGTAATGTGCAGGCATGGCACGTCGTGTACGTAGGATATGTCAGGCCTGCAGAGGATGGGCGCTGCAGCTGCGGCGCATTGCTGACAGTTTGAATCCACGCCAAGTTCTCACGACATGACAGCTGACCGTTAACATTCTCTTCAATTCTTCATTAACTTGCAGTCGTTGTCCTATGGCTAATGTATCATCGCAGAGGATAGTACATGACCAGCACTAGAACACTGGCTGTCTTTCTAGCTGATTGCAAGGAGTAGCATGCCACCGCATGTCTTCCCAGGGGCGTATCTATTTTGACACGGCCGCTGTGACGTGCCATTGATGGATGCTTTCGAGTTCATGCTCATTCTTTCACTATTTTATTCATCCTAAGGACACGTAGCCACATCAACCAATGAGTGTCTTCTTTTCCTCCCTCTCTGGACATACCCGGCGGTTGAACTGGATAGTTTTGATCGCCTATCCCTGGGGGATAGAAAAAGTTGAATATATGTTTGATTAAATCCTAGATGGGTGAACATATCTTGAAGCACTCACAAAAGCCATGGTATATATGGATTGGCAATACCGGGTCTTCCCTAGGAGACAAGATAAAAGGAGCTGCTTGAGAAATGGCTTATCTCATCAGCAACACCACTCGGCCATCGCAAAATGCTTAGTAAATGATTTTATTACTGCCTAGGGACGACATTTGTTAGAGAATCAATTATTATTATTGATGTATTGAAGACATACCTAAGCTAGACAGGTGAAGGTGCTGACGTGTATACGGGTGAGGCTTGATGCACTGACACGGCATGTGATAGGTGTGACAAGGCACTGACGCGGCATAGATGAGTTTTGACGCGACCGTGATGCGGCATTGACGAGGCTTCAGCTTCAACGCTGGCATAGGTAAGTATGGGGGTTGTCATATAGTACCGAAGCTGCGAAGATGTTGGGGAAAACTGGTATGAATGATCTTTGGCGCAGCTTGAATGAGGCTTGACACGGCATGGTGGGGGGCTTGAGATGGTCCTTACAGAGGCCGCATAGGGCTCGACAAGGTGGGGACGAGGCTTCACACAGCGTCTGAAAACTATCATTTAGATCACCATTAAGAATGCATACCACTAATAGATACATCCCCGAGCAGTCACCGAACACGGAGGACAAGCGCTGTAAATGTGGTGAGAGGTAAATCTCACAACTACAAGGCCTGTATGCAAATGGACCTTCAAATTTTGATCAATAATGAGCATACGAAGTGTGTAGAATATGTTTGATTTTGAGCAACATCATAACATGGAGGATTTGTGATAGTGCAACGTCACGTTCAACAATGCCGCGTCACGACTGCGTCAATTTCACCTTGACACAACTTGAAATAGCCTGAGATCAGTGACTTCATAATCATGCGTTGTAAGTTAGCTCTAAGCCAGCTCTGGGCTACTCCCGGGTAAGATAAAGGACAACCAGGAGCTTTCTGATATTGTCACATTAACCAAACATGTCTTCTACTTTCACTTATCAGTTTGACACACCGACCTACAAGGGCACCTCGACGGTCCCCACTGGTCTATTTATCAATGGAAAGTTTGTCGAACCCGTAGAGAAGGGCACAATCGAGTATGTACTTATCTTTACCGCACCTAGCGTCTACCTAATGCCCCATTGACTTAGGGTCCTGAATCCGGGTGGGTCAATCAACCACTCACTCCTGATTAGCACTGACAGTGGATGCAGTCAATGGAAAAGTCATAACCTCGGTTGCCGCTGGCACTGCCGCAGACATTGACATTGCCGCTCAAGCTGCAAGGAAGGCTTACAAAGAGCGCTGGGGCTTGAAGGTTCCTGGTGCGCAAAGAGGCAGGATGCTCAACAAACTTGCAGACCTCCTCCAAGCCAACGTTGACGAATTCTCTGCCTTGGAGGCTTTGGACGTAGGTAGGGTGATACTTCAGCCATATATATTGTTCGCGATGTGACTCTGTGCAGGTAAAACCTTCAACATCGCCCGGATGTTTGAAATTCCTGGAGCTATTGCTGTCTTGAGGTATTATGCGGGGTGGGCAGACAAGATTCAAGGAAAAACTATTGAGGTCAGAAATACCTGACATGTGTGCTTCGGGGAATTTTATCTCTACCTGCCTACTAGACGAACGAAAGGAAGCTGGCTTATACGCGTCACGAGCCCATCGGAGTTGTGGTTCGTGCATTCACTTCAACGCGCGGTGAAGATTTGTGAATTCACCATCTTACAGGGCGCGATTATTCCTTGGAATTTCCCTCGTATGTCCATTTAACCCGTGTTTAGTGAGTCAATAACAACGTGATGCAGTCACAATGCTGTCTTGGAAGATCGGCCCAGCTCTGGCAGCAGGAAACGCCGTCATCCTGAAACCCTCTGAGCTGACACCATTGACTGCGCTTCGTCTCTGTCCTTTGTTTGTTGAAGCGGGCTTCCCTGATGGCGTCATCAATATCGTGAACGGATACGGTATTACCGCGGGTCAAGCCCTCAGTGAAAACCTGATTGTCGACAAAATAGCCTTCACAGGGAGTACACTGACTGGGCGTAAGATCATGGAAGCCGCCGCCAAGACCAACCTAAAAAAGGTCACTCTTGAGCTTGGCGGTAAGAGCCCCAGTGTCATATTCGACGATATAGACCTGGAACAGACCGTGAAGTGGATGTCGCACGGAATATTGTATGTCACATCCATCGTAATCGAGCCTTGCTCACTATCTGCACAGCCTGAATCACGGACAGACGTGTACCGCAGGTTCCCGCATATTCGTTCAAGCAGGGATATACGATAAATTCTTGAAGGCGTTCACTGAACATACCTTGTCTCTGAAAGTGGGCGACCCATTTGCACGAGACACTTACCAAGGTCCACAAATTTCGCAGACGCAATTTGAGGCGAGCGTTCACTTTACATAGCGAGTAGTTCTGCTGACTTTCTATCAGCGGATAATGGGATACATCAAATCTGGCAAGGAGGACGGCGCAACTGTTCATGTCGGTGGAGAACGTCATGGGAACGAGGGCTACTTTATTCAACCAACTATTTTCACGGAGTGCAAGCCGAATATGAAGATCGTGCAGGAAGAGATATTCGGTCCGGTGGCTGCGATCATCAAATTCACCACGGAAGAGGGTAAGCACATCCCCTACGGAAGTATCCGAGTACTGACAAAGTATCATAGAAGCAATTGAGCAAGCGAATGATACTCTGTATGGCCTTGCTTGCTCTGTCTTCACCAAAGATATAGACAGAGCGATTCGAGTTGCGCATAGTATTGAAGCTGGTACCGCATGGGTAAGTATGATCATTTGAACGTCAGGACTGCTGATGATTTGACGGACATAGATTAACTGTCACAACCATACCGAAATGAACGTTCCGTTCGGTGGTTTCAAACAGTCAGGCATTGGGCGTGAGCTTGGCGAATATGCTTTGGAAAAGTGAGTCAAGATATGACGGTATGGCGAATTCCACTGACCTTTTGTTTCAGCTATACAAATGTGAAGGCTGTTCATGTTAACATCGGACACCGTCTTTGAAAAGCAGACATTCACCATGTTTTGTATGAATATTATCTAAGTGATATCTGTTTAGAAACGACGTACCAGAAAGTGAACTTGAAAGGACACAATGTATCTATTCTGTCATTCCTACGTAACACCACCATCATCCTTTTTTGACCACTATAGTGCCATTCGACCCTTCTGTCTTTCTCTAGCAGTCTCAGGGGTTGTTGTTCTACTTATGGGGAATGTGACGTACTACTAAACGCGGCAGTCGGGTCGGAACAAAGCTCAGCTGAACGAAATCGTGAATTTAAAGGTTAACCTTGTCTTCGATTTGTCCCGAGCCCTGGTATTTATCGTTGCTGGCAATGCTCAGGGTAGGCTTCGCAAGGTTGCACATCCCGCTTCAGAATTGGCCCCATGGCATGAATTGCCTCTCTCGATCCATACCGGCACCGGGGAGGTCACCATCTTCAACGGTATGTCGTTATCTCTAAACTGATACACATGGTTCATTACATGCGCGTGATGACCAGGTCTCCAGCATACTCGGATCGCGCCGGACGCACGGTTCGCTGAATAGAAGTCGCTCCATCTCCTCCGCGGCTGCTAGAGAAGTTGTTTCGTCGGAGCAGTTGGGCGTCACAGAGCCTAGAGTCCACAGTGATATCCCTATTGCTAACGCTGATGAGCGTAAAGTATCCATTCTCTGGAGCCCACAGCGTTGGTCTAGATTGTATGGACCTTCCACCTCATAGTAATTCCTGAGACCTGAACGTGCAAACTGTCAGTCACCACATCTGGTTGCGCGATCACTGTAGATGCCCAGACTGTTTTCACCCGATAACAAAGCAGCGACTGCTTAATACATTCGAGGTAGTTCAGCAGGGTGGTTATAGTGTCTTGCTGAGGAGACGTTTTCGCAGATTCCAGCTGATATCAAACCTATACATGTACAAGGCTCCGTGGATGGCCTTGAAGTTGTCTGTATGTTGGTTCAACTGAGTTCTCAACCCAACTTGATTGGCTGCTTAGGGCCTGGAACTAGCACCAAATCTCACTCGTCGGTTTACCCATGGGCATGGCTACAAGCCAACACATACGATCCAGCTCTTCAAACAACGCCCAACCGGTGCGTCCATTTCCTTTCATAATCTGTACCTTGCGCTTATAGCGCACTAGGAAAGTCCTTTGGGGATCAAAGATCGAGAAGTCACCACCCTCTGTGACCTACAGCGAGGTCATGGAGGACAAAGGGCTGTATAAGTGGCTGACGAACGTTGTACGTAAATAGAGAGCTTTAGGTGTTTGTCTCATGCGCGTGCAGGAAACGTTTGGTTTTTGCTTCGTATCAGGGGTCCCTGCAACACCTGAGGCCACAGAGGAACTCTGCGAACGTATCGGCTTCATCAGAGAAACTCAGTGTACGTCCTCCCTACTTGCACCTTCGTTCCCGGTCTGAATGCATTTAGATGGGAAGTTTTGGGAGTTCACTGCTGACCTTTCAAAGGGAGACACCGCATACACAACAATGGCACTAGGAGCACACACCGATAACACCTATTTCGTAAGGAACAATATACTCATAGTTCTTGTCACGCCACTGATCGATTGCAAACGCAGACCGACCCTTGCGGTCTTCAACTTTTCCATCTACTATCGCATACTGAAGGTTCTGGAGGAGCAACTCTTCTCGTAGACGGTTCCTATGTCGCCGCCCTCATGAAGGAGCTACATCCGAACTTCCACGAGCTTCTTTCCCGCGTGCCCATTCCAGCCCATGCAGCAGGAGAACCGTCAGCACTGTACACTCCGAGTCCGCCTGCAATGTACCCCCCGTTGCGATATCACCCAAACACCGGAGACCTCGCGCAGGTGCGGTGGAATAACGATGATAGAAGCGTTATGAACCACTTGCCACCAGACGAAGTGGAGGAATGGTAAGCTGCATGTATCAGAAAATATCGCTTTACTAAATCTAGAGACCTAGGTATCAAGCAATCAAGATTTGGAACGAACTCTTGACAAAACCTGATTCAGAGTATTGGATTCAACTCAGTCCCGGCACTGTATTAAGTAAGTTCCATCCGTGTCTGCCTGCCACTGTATGATTATTCTCGTCCCTAGCGATTGACAACCATCGCGTGCTTCATGGTCGATCTGCTTTTGACGGTAAGCGCCGCGTGTGCGGTGCTTACATCGGCATAGATGAATACCGTTCGAAGCTCGCTGTCCTCAAGGAGAAATTCGAAGGCGCCGTTGATAACGGCCAGAACAAGGGAGGGAGACCTGAGGATATCAGAAACATTTGGAACTCAAATTTATGATTACAGTGGAAGTAGCGAGCTTTGCAGGTTCGTAAAAGGACTGTAATGTTGTGAATGAATTTGAAGCCCGTCCGAAACAGCAGGTCCCAGTACCACCACATGATGGCAGAAAGATACATCAATATGGTTAACTATCCATAAATTGTGATACATCTTTTCCTATAGTTATCCACAAGTCTAGGATACATCCTGTCTGCACACCCTATTTGGTCACCCCCTTCATGTCAGGCCTCCCCACATTATTCCCACGCATCACGTTCAGCCACACAGTGTGGGAATTACCCCACAATGCCAAAAAAACCGGCCAATATGGTATGAGTCCACACCTGTTGTGCCTTTGGCACAGGGAGGCAGTGGAGCACTACATGCTCCTTTTGAAGGTGCCTGCGGCACCTTGTGTTGTGTCTTTGGCACCTCAACTTCTTAAGTCTTAATTCTTAATTCTTAATAATCATATCAGATTTTCAAATAAGTCACATTTTTGAGCAGCATTTTCACAAAAGCAAAAGTACAATCTACTACATCACATCAAAGTACACAGTATCTAAATCAATCATCAATACAATCTGTAAGTCCTTTAAGCACTTCACTATACACTACATTTGTTGTCTTTGACCCTTCCTCATGCTCTGGGAAAATAGCAAGCACTCTTTTGGGGTGAGTGCACTGAGACAAAGTCACATATAGTTGTCCATGACTAAACACAGGAGTCCGCAGATTAAGCCCAACCCACTTGACACTTTGACCTTGTGTCTTGTTGATGGTCATGGCAAATGCAAGATGAACCAGGAATTGGCAGTGCTTTAGAGGAATGGGGTTTTCTTCAGAATTTGATTCCAGAGTTATCTGAGGGATTAGGACTGTATTTTCATTGTCTTGGTGAGTGTTACAACCATGCACACTGAAGGTGCACAGGAGTAGGATGGACCAAGAAGGGCTTGGCTTCAGCTCATGCGCTGTGCCCCTTGCCCAAGTACGTGCCCTTGATTTCAGAACGGACTAGAATGGAAGTCCGGGGTGTTCCAGAACAAGTCCAGGTTGAATAATGGATTTGTCCGGCAGACATCCAGAGTATGGATAGTGAAGGAGAAACTGGAGTCGAGACTACCAATGGTAGGGTCCTGAGTAGAACAGAGGTATAGACTGAGAACAGAAGTATGGCTACTCCCAGATGAAGTCCGGAGTAGAAGAGTAATGAGGGCAGACTACTGGGAGGTAGAGGTGGAGATGTAGTTCCCGGGACATAAGTCCAGAAACTTGGAGGGAGTAACTAAGAGTATTTGACCGGAGGAAATGACTGGGTAACAAAAATCCTATCCGACACGGAGTCTGGAATAGGCGGTGCAACAAAGGTAGGTCACCCTATGGGTAGACGAAGAGAAAGTCATAAAGAGATTAGTCCTTAAGACTACAGAGTAGGAGCGGACATGGAGATCCAGTCCAGGGGATGACAGAGGAGAATAGGACCCATAGGGTACAATAATATTTGAACTAAGGATCTACTAAGTGTTACAGGGGGCTTATATACTGTAAGTAAGTATGTCAGGATGAGTAAGGATGAGACCGGAGCTAGGAGTGGAGCACATGGAAGAGTGGAAAGGCTATGTATGTGACATATGGAAAGATAGATAATAAATGGAGCAGAACAATCAAAATGAACTCGGATATGAACGGGGAATGGATCAGATGAATAAGACGGGATATACATAACCAATAACTGGAGGGATAGGGGTTCCCTATATTTAGAAATGGCGGAACTTTGTGGATCAGGGCGGGTGACTAAAGTGAGGAGGACCGGAAGCGGAGGCACAGCCCAAGTGTAATGGTATAGAATAATGAAGAGAGAACTGGAAATGGTAATGATTGTTAGATAGGGGTTGCAGAGGCAGATGATGCATGTGATGGGTGGAGAACTGTATGGCCGGTGGAGTATGGAGATTAGATAAAAACGGAGCGGACGGAGATTAGATGTCTATAGGAACAAATAACCAGAGATGGGTGAGGCGGAGTATGGAGGTATTAAGGGGTAAAGGGGAGTGGTATAGTGTCCATTGGTTCCGGCGGAAGCAGTACCGGTATTCAGGACGATCTGGAGGTTCGAGGAGTTGGAATAGGGGCAGATTAGATAGGAACTGAATACTGATTATAGGGTTAGGGTTGATAAAAGCACTGATTTGTGCATGGAATATGACAGTGAGCTTCATCCACTCTGTCCCTAAGAATGCGACACCTGAGGATCTGTGTTGTCCAAGATAGGAGGATCATCTGAGTTCCATTATAGAGCCCCTGGGAGGGGTTCAGGTTGCACAACAGCATCAGAGGAACACCTGCTTTGACCTCCAATCTGTGCAAAGGGAACCCTGATGGCATCAGGGTATGCAGGAACTCCATGGGGATGTAGTCATAGTGTTACGCACATTGTAACATGTGACTTGGATGGGGATCTACGATGAGTGTCTCTGATAAGAGAGGACACCCAAAGCATTGCTAGAGAGTCACCTCTAGACTTGTGTCTTACACATCTGCCTTGTGAAAGGCCTTATGACATTGATGGTAGCTGCGAGCACGTGAAGTGTGCAGCTACTTATGGCTAAGTCCTGTCTTGGACTTTGCAATGGTAGATGACTAGACGAGGAGTCTAGCTAAGCAGAAGTGACTTAAGACATTTACAAGTAAAGTCCAGTACAAGGAGGTTTCAGACCAACTAGGTCAGATACCAAGTAGATTCAAGTTAGGGAAATACAATGGTAAGTAAATTGATTACTTATAGGGACAAGAGATTGAGGTTCGAGCTGAGACTGAACCATAGGGGTGAAGGATGAGTACTAAAAGGGACATGTCCAGATTGGTGGGCTAAGTATAGTACATGAGTCACGTATGAGTCAGAGATAAGAATAGACATGAGTCATCAATTGTCAATCAGGGTGGAGGGGATCATCAAGGGGTTAATAAAAAAGGCAATCAGGTCTAAGGGTTTCATACAAGGGTAAAGGGTAAATGGGAATAATACCAGAGAGCCAGTAACCAGTCAAGAGAAGTCCACAAGGTTGCCACAGTGGCAGTGACCTCTGATAGTACATTGTGCTCGGGATTTGGTGTAGCTGGTACATTGTGGTGTCAGTTTATAAGGAAAATGAATAGGGGCTATGTGTACTTGTAACACGTAGTCCCTCTCAGTTGACCAAGTCTGTCTGGTGAAGACTGCTTTATCTCCAGGGAGAGATTCAAGGATGGTGCTGTTATTTCATCCATATGGTGCCCTTTGCAGAGATGATGGTGTGTTCCAGGAAGAAGAAATCATCTATGAGAGGATGGCCAGGAAGCAGAATCAGAGAGTATAGGGCATTGATAAGAGACTGGACATTATTGTTGGTGTAGCGCATGTGAATGGGGAGGGTCGCTGTTCCAGCTCCACCTGTGCCCTTACCAGCTTCAATCTCAAGGAGCCCACCTTGCAAATTCATCAGAGGCAGGGTCTTGACCAAGCCACATATTTCTCTTGAGGGTGGAAGATACAAAGCTTTGGCCATATGCAAGATCTGGCAAAAGGCAGCCCCCACTATCTGCTCCCTGGATCCATGAGGCACCACTGGCAGGATCTGTCTAAAGTCTCCTCCAAAGAGTATAGTTATTCCTCCAAAATCATCATCAACATTCAGAAGATTGTGTAATGTGCAGTCAGGCATTCCAGAATATGATGATTGAAGCATTGGTATCTCATCACAAATAATTAGAGAGGTGGCCTTGAGAAGCTCATGGACAACATCCCCTTTTCTTGATGTTGTATGAGCTATCCTCATGAATGGGGATGGGAACTTGAATCATGAATGAGCTGTAATGACCACCAGGTAGGAGGAGAGAAGCAATTCCAGAGGAGGCCATGCATAGGACAATCTTGCCTTCAGCACAGATTTTGGAAGCAATGAGCTTGCAGAAATATGTCTTGCCACATCCACCTGCACTGTGGACAAAGTATACATGTCTAGGTCTTGCTCATTACAATGCATTGCATCATCGACCATGGCATCATCGACCACCCTCTGCTTGACATTGAGCAAAGAAACTCCTGTATCCACTGTCTGCTGAAGTTCTGCTTAATCATACAGGAGCTGCTCAACAATCAGCTGGTTGCCCTCTATGCCCCCCATATGTCTGTCATTCATGATACAGGCATTTGAGGAATGATTCCAAAGACTTTACATTTTTGTGAAGAACACCATCAATGAGATAGAGACCATAGTCATGGATCTCTTCATCTGTGGGGTTGGACATGTTGAATGGTGCTTAAGT
>JABBWA010000525.1:0-27429 GCA_016628065.1 Suillus lakei
AACAGTCATTCGAACGGCGAATAGTTCAACAGAAGTTAGGGGTGAGCTATAATTGGCCATCTGAAAATTACAGGAAGACACGTGATGTGACGCGTGCTGTGTTTGGTACTACTACTTAGTGGTTCGCCAACCTCAGCGAACGAGGAGTAGCACAGTAGCACTGGTCTCAAGTAGTCTGATCAATCTGTCCATCTCAAGGATAGCGTACTAGTAATATCATCCAGGTACACCAAATCTTCCATCCCACCTCTGCTACCAACATTTTCGCCGCAATCAATGCAACGTCCTCCGGTTTCGCATATCTTCCAGCTCAAAGACACACAATCCATCTCACAACCTACCACATACTCTGGGGCTCTCAGACCAGCTTGTTCTAACGCTTCAGCGTCCACGTTGGCAGTCAAACGAAAGCCCCCACCAAGCGGGAGTCCATGTATGATTTGCTTCCTGGGCGAGTAGGTTTTGTTAGCGCTTCAAAGGTAGATGTGACACAGTAATGCCTCTCCAATCTTGCGCATCTTCCTACACCTGCCATTAGCTAAATTTGCCTGCGGACTGGCAACCGGTAATTGATAATTTGCGAGAAACCGTTGCAAGCCTTCCACCACAGGGCCTTCCAAAAATCCTGGATAGGCAAAGCGCAGCCAGTTGCGTGCACATTTTTTTTATATCTATACAGCTTGGCAAGTATTCTAGCGCCAATATACGAAATCCCGAAGGCGCAAAAGCCAGTATTAGCCAGCGTCTGATATGCGGTCTTCCAGATCCGTCGTTTTTTTACCTGGAGATGATCGGCATTACAGAGTGTGTCTTGTTGATACTTCATTTTTTCCACCTCCACTACCGTCGTCGCCGGCTCCGGGAATATGTACGAGGCCGCAATGACCTTGCCAATGACCAAATTCGTCTGGCTGTCAGTTACTCCTGCTTGCGTTTACAGCGCCAGCTTGATGAGCTATGCATATTGTGCAGATATAAAGGAAGAGGCATGGTGTAGCTCATTATTCGACAAGTCCTACAGATTTTCTATCATCTACAACACTCGTACCCAAATTCCAGCAGTAATGCCTAACAATGACCGTGCGTCCTCCACACATTTGTTCGACATGTAGGATGTATTCACTCAATGACTTCCAGACCCCCGCACACAGTTGAACAACGAATTACAACTGAGGTATGGCTCCAATGGGGCTGAGCATATCAGATGGGAAATCTATTCGTCAGGCCATCCTAACAATTTAACATGGCATGCGACCGTTTACAGTACGTTTGACTGCTAGAGGAGTCAGAAATGCGCATGCTAACCAATACGACATACAGTTGATGATATGAATTACGGCGATGCTTCAGCCCACACCAGAGGTGGTGCTCAAGACGAGGCTGCAGCCAGAGCTTATAATCACTTGAGACGTGAAAGGTCCTCCCGATAAGCTGCGGCAATCAAGCATGAGGACTCCAGTATACATATGCCTTATTTTCATTATGCATCTCTTCCGACGTCTACATAGTTCTGTTACTCGTATTTTCGTCACCATCATACAGTCGCAATACAGCGCGTCCATACTAGAAAGTGCGCATGTTATGAGTTAATAGATCACCTTTCTTCCTTGGTGCGTTGATGGCCCGTTGTGCTTCGACGTGCTCCATTGTGTCAGTAGCCCAGAGTGACATAATGAATGCGGTAATGGGTAGAGGAGACCATGATGACGTGGCGCATGGCCCGCCACACGTCCTGGGCACCGGTACGCTCCCAGCTCAACTTCCTATATACTGAGTCTCAACAAATCGGTGAACTAACGGAATGGCTTCAGTACACCGAAGCAGACCGGAGCATTTAGGGGTAAGCTATATTTGGCCTCACAGGAAGGCACGTGATGCGACAGCGCGCCCGTGTCGTAAACCTTAGCAAAAAGTCTAGGTCGCGTCGTCGACAAAGATGTTGGAGTGGGGCACCCCCTAGTCGGGGGTTGCAGAGGCAGCTTAGTCAGCCCAAGTGTAGACAATTTCACTCCATCCGAGTCAGTCACACTGGCTTGAGCTGCCGCTCCGATGTTATGATCTGCCTCTCATGCACGAACAACGCTAGCACTTATCAATGAATACTGAGTACTGATTTACCTTGCAAGCAAGGTTTCTGCAAGTTACTCCCCAATTGCAGTAATCGAAGGCATTTGTCGTCGTTCACGTCATCCCAAACTTGGTAAGCACACTCAGGCTACAACGCTGTATGCGCTCTCGCACACCGTTTCAACAAGCTAATATATTCTAATTTGACCAGCAGCAGGAAAGACAGTATGCCGACGCAGTCGCGATCCGCGCTTCTCGAGTACTGAATGCAGCGAATAATGAACAGCATGACGACGTAGACGCCATCGCGCCAGCGGCTCTTTCGATTCAGATAAAACTCCTTTGAAGCTCCTAACTTGCAATTGCCCCTCCATCGTGACTACCAAATTCAAAGTCTTGAACGATAGCGAGCCTGTTAAGAACGCACTTCCCTTGTACGACGACATAACTTCAACGTCTGCGTATCGGCGGATTCCGCTGGATGCAGACGACAATCTGTATTTTATTTTCTATGGATTAAGCAGACATGTACCACTGTTCTATCTCACGTCCGTGATACTGTCTGCGCTCCCAATTTCACACCTTCCTCTGTCGTCCGGGATGTCAACGCTTGCGCTGCTACTCTCTCAGCTGCAAATTTCTCCAGCCTCTGCAAACACGCAATATTGAGAATCACACAGCGCTGTATTGGACAATTGTGAACAAGAGCCCAGAAGCTTTTTCGGCGCTTACTTCATTCATCTCTAATTTTTCGTCTGTCTGCCCTTCCGACTTGCGTCTCGCGTGACAGCTAGCAACCACGCTTTGTTTACACGGCTGCATCTGGACGATGTCGGATTTCGTAAGTACTTGGCAATACCCACCTGCTTAGAGGGCGCTAACCGATCTGTTGTGCACACTAAACAGCAAAGGACGAGTCTTTGAGACACCTTTTGGGTTGCCCGTCGATGAGGTTCAGGTGCGTGATAAGGGGTATAGGCTGGGTAAGAATAAGTTTGTTACTTGTATATGTATCAGGATGTTCCAGAAACGCCTACGTTCTACTAGTACACAGCGGTTAGGTGTGGGATTCATTGCGGGGGGTATGTGGTCCATGTCTCCCAGTTCAAGTTGCTCCTTACGCTGATATGATGACGTTCAATCCCTGCAGGACGTATATGGTTGTTTGAATTTCCTATGGGGCCTGAGGGGAGGTGGCGCGGCGGGCTCAGTCTTTCTCGGCATAGCTTTCCAACACATTTAGAGGTTTCACTCGTGAACGAAGCCCACCATGGGAGACCTGGCTGTGCTATCCCGCCCGAAGGGCTGCTAATACAGCATCCAACCACCGAGCCCGCACTCAAACCTAAGGGGTAGGTTTAAATTTATTGCGACACATTCGAAGACACACTGATTGTTTCATTATTGCTACGGGATCGTGGTTTACCCCACCTCCTGTTAGCTACGCAGAAAATCTGGTTTCATGATACGTTACTGGACATTGGGCTGGGTGATGGACGAGTAAGTCTTTTACCGCACACATCCTCCGATCCATGTCGCAGGATGTGTTGGGTAGCGGTAATTTTGTCAACCAAGCACACTACTCTTCATTAACAACTTGAACTGACTGGCTGTTGTAGCAATACCATGTATGTGGACTGCGATGGCACCCTGCATGCGAAGGTGGAAGTCGCTTTGACGTAGTGCATGTTATGCACTGATAACGGATAGCGAGAATACGAGGAGGCAATAGGTAACAATTTGCGCTGGTCATCGGTAAATTGATCCTCTCAAGAAACTACTACTTCCTATTAGGTCCGTTTATCACATTAAGGTTCTCTAGTATTTGTGCGTCGTAACTGTAACTAATTAGGTTCTCATTTCGCGAGAGTTCAGTCATAATTGCACACAGTGTACTGGCCACAATAACCAATGGGTTCGATTCTTCGTACAAGTTGCAGCGTGATGATCGGGTAGCCGGGTTTTACCTTCGCGTCGGGCTCCGGGGTTTCACGATCGACTGCGGTCTGCCAGTCTGGTACTCGCCGCCTTACATGCAGCTACCTTAGTAGTCAATGACATCTCAATCAAAAGAAACTGGACGAAAAATTGGACGCTCAGGAGATTGAAACCTGGACCTTATACAATTCGGACGCTAATGCAAAGCATACGCACCACCACTGCGCTAAGCGCCCATTCCTTAACCGTCGGTGCCATTACCTTACTCTGGGTGTCGGACCGGCCAGCATTGCTCTCAAGAGAGGAAGAGGAACCCCAAGCTGCTATCGATGACTGGCCTACTCCGCTGGCCTCTCCCCACTGCCGCAAAGGCCGGATCGACTATTGTGAAATGGGGTATGATCACCGAAGGTGCCGGACAGGTCCTGCCAGGTAGAATGCGAATCGTTGCATGCCAGCAGTACCGTATTTACATCCGCACCCCGGTGAGCATCTTCCTAGGTACGTGTCACCCTCTCTTCTATTGGTAGGGGTACTTAAAAGTCATTCGTCACTTGATTGCATTGTGATCTGGCTTGCAACGAGTTCCTTCCAATCCTTCTTCGCTCCCTATCAACCATGCTACAACTACCTGACCTGCGCATCGCTGACAACGCCCAGTTCGTCTGCAGTGTTGTGGCTTGTCTTGGTGTCGTAGGAGTAATTGCTCGGGCTTACCGTCCTAAACAAGAGCTTCCTCTCCCACCTTCCCCTCCCACTTGGAGACTTGGGGGGCACTTCCTGCCGCTTCACCAGTAAACTTTCGCATTCGACTTATTAACTTTTGAACGCTGATTTGTGTCCTATCGCCGATAAGCCCATCCCTCACTATAGCGGGATGGATTGACAAGTACGGTCCTCTGATCACCATTCGGTCAAGAACTGAGAGGATTGTTATTATTGGCCGTTACAAAGTTGGTACCTAGTACAGCTGAGTTGTCATATCTAGGCTCAACATTCTGTCGCAGGCCGCCGTGGATATTATGGAGAATCAGGGGAAACTTACAGCTGACCGTCCTCGCAGGGTTGCTGCTGGAGAAATATATAATGGCGGAATGAGTATCGCCTTGTCACCCTTTGGGGACAAAGTCCGTCGGATGCGTAGGTCAGTGGACCGCGATACTTCCAGGGCCCTCATCTATCTACTTTTTAACGTGATGCAGAATACTTCATTCGCATTTCCGGCCTACAGCAGCTGAGGCATACCAACCCCTGCAGGTGTCGCACGCGAAAAATACAGTTCTCAACATTCTCGATGATCCACACAACTTCCACAACCATGTGATGACGTAAGCGCTCTTGGGTAATGATCGTACTTTGCTCACAGGTAGTTTGAAGTTATGCTGCGACAACAATCATGAAAGTTGCATATGGGAAGACTACGCCCACATCTGCGACCGATCCCGAAGTCGTTGAAATTCATCAACGTGTTCAGAAAGCTAGTGTATTCCTGCGTCCTGGTGCTTACCTAGTGGACACGATTCCGTGGCTCAAGTATCTTCCTTGGTATGGGCGAGACTTAAAGCGGGGGTTCGAGAGGTTCAAGAAACTCAACATTGGTCAGCTGAACCGCGTGAAAGAGCAAATGGTGTGCATTTCCTTCAATCTTCACTTCATGTCTGAGCCATTCCACAACAGAGGGACGTGGACGTCGGCCCTTCGTTCATGAAATATATGCTGGAGAATGAGCATCTCCATGGTCTGACAGAGATTGAGATGGCCTTTCTTGGTGGTATCCTTTTTGTAGCTGGTTCCAGCACGGTGAGATGTGGTTTTGCTGCCTCCGAAGATATGTGGCTGAAATCAAGTGAAAGACTTCTGCAACAATATGCACGGTGCTCATGGCAGTTGCATGTTTCCCCGAGGAGCAAGCCAAAGTTCAGGCCGAGCTCGATGCGATTATCGGAAGGCACCGAGGTAGCTTGATTCACTTTTGCAGTGCAATGATTCAATATTTTGCACTGAAGCGCCGACCTTCGCCGACCAAGAATCTCTCCCTCGCCTGGCAGCATTCATCTCTGAGGCTGTGAGATGGAGACCACCCTTGCCTACCGGTGGTGGGTATCTTCTTTTGGTTTTGTCACTAAGTTTTACAACATTCACACTGCAGTATTGGCTCACCGAACAACTCACGACGTGATTTGGGCAAGTGATCTCGAGCAGCTTATCGCACGAATCGTGATTTAGCTTGACATCAGGAAAACTATTGTATTCCAGCTGGGACCACGTTGTTCGGCAATCATTGGTGAGTATCGTGCCTCGAGATACCAAGGATCTAACTGTCACTGCCTTAGGTCGATCTCCAGAGATCCAGACGTATACCCGGAGCCTGACGCGTTCAAGCCTCAGCGCTGGATTGACGATCAAGGTCGCCTGAGAGATGATTTAAAATTCCCTAGCTTTGGCTTCGGTCGGCGGTAAGCACCGCCTTTCAGCTATTCATTCTTTGACCCATGGCATTGCTTTTAGCGTATGCCCCGGTCAACATGTCGCGAACAGGTAACGCTACTCTCGCTGAACCACGCACACCGTCTTCCGAACTCACTTCGATCAACCCAGATCGGTGTTCATCAACTCGCTCCTTATTTTATGGGCCTTCCAACTCACTCTGGATCCTACGAAGCCGTTGATTGACACGGGATTCATGAACGGGGCGACGTCAGATGTCCCGCCGTGCGCAATTGAGTTTGAGACTAGGATTCCAGAATCGGAGCTCAGGCGCATGATGCAGCATTATCCTCAAGTTGCATGAGAAGCTTTGATGCCTAGATGGGTCAGGGAGAGACGAAGAACCAGTTCACAACGAATCACCAAGATTGATGCATCCCTCCCGGACCCGCAGTCTGCTTTAAATTTTTCCCTTGATACGATTCTGAATGATGCATTATCATCGTCGTTCACGCAATGTGACGTCGTTTATGTGACTGGCCGAGTGAGTGTTGAGCGAATGAATGGTAATCAATGAGTAAAAACGGCTGTAAAATCCAACGCACATTTGATTATAATCCCACTCAACTTCCTATATACTGAGTCTTAGCAAATCGGTGAACTATCGGAATGGCATCAGTACACCGAAGCAGACCAGAGCATTTAGGGGTAAGCTATATTTGGCCTGACAGGAAGGCACGTGATGCGACGCGCGCCCGTGTCGTAAACCTTAGCAAACGAGAAGCCACTTGTCCCACTAGTCTGATCAACCTGGCGCCTCCAACTTCCAGAGATATACTAGTGGGTGTCATACAGATACACAAACCGTCCATCCCATTTCTCCGATACCAATATTTCCGTCCAATTACCTTGGACGCCCTCCGATTCCGTATATCCGAGTCTGCTAGTTCCGAGAAAGATACCTGATCCACCTCACAACCTACCACATACTCCAAACCATGCGCTTCTCAGGCCGGCTTATTAGCATTAAAGCCGGCAGTCAAATGGAAGCCCCCCATCAAGCGGCAGTCCCATGGATGATTTGCCTCCAGCCTCCAGGGCGAGTAGGTTTTGATAGCGCCTCAAAGGCAGATGACACAGTAATACCGCACCTCCCAAACCTTACGAGGAGGGAGATTCTCCGTCTATATGGACCCGATAGCGCATAGCAAGGCCGATGGTGAACGGCGGACGCAAACAGATGGCCGTAACACCCCCATACGTTAATTCGTACATCGCGAAACGCAAGAGCATGTAGTGAATCGTCTCAAGGTTGCAATACCAAAATTGCAGCACGATTTATATGTGGCGTGGGGGAAATATTGGCAGGACCGGGCATGAACACCGAATCACAACCTGGCGCCTGTCGTTGCCTCGTCGGGTTCATGAATCCTCTCGTCTAGTTTCTATTGTAAACACTCGTACCCAAATTCCAGCAGCAATGCCTAGCAATGACCGTACGCCCTCCATTCATTTGTTCAACATACGGGATGTGTTCGCTCATTGACCCCCAGACCCCCGCACGATGATGAACAATGAATTACAGCTGAGGTATGGTTCCACTGGGGCTGAGCATCTCAGATGGGAAGTCTATTCGCAAGGCCCTCCCAACAATCTAACATGGTCTGCGACCATTTACAGTACGTTTGACCTCCAGAAGAGTCATGGATGTGCAAATTAACCAATATGGCATACAGTTGACGATCAGAATTACGGCCGTGCCTCAGCTCCCACCAGAGGTGCTGCTCAGGACACGGCTGCGCAACAGGCTTATAATCATTTGAGGCAAGAAAGATCTACCCGAAGCGACTTATGAGCTATGTCAATCAATCAAGCTTAAAGCATAGTGACTTCAGTACATCATATGCCTTCATTTTCATCCTCTTCGACGTTCCCATAGTTCTATATATTACTCATACATACATTTTTGCAACCATCATACAGTTGTAACACAATTCCGCTGTCCATACAAGTAATGTGCTTGTGTACAATCGATGGCCTGTTGTGCTTCGACTTGTTGGTCAGTAGCGAGCCATCAGTGCGGTGGCGATGAAGCGGCATAAGGCCTGATAGTATCGGGAGGCATGAGTAGGTACTGATGGGTCCACCTTCGATTCAGCTGGCGACTTGACGCAACAGTTTGCAATAAAATGTGAACCGTCCGACTATATGACAATACGTCAAGAAGTGGACAAGAGTAGTACTTGAGTAGCACACGGAAGTCCTGACAGTCGCACTATATTATTGGTTGGATGTATACATAAGATCTTCAAGTCAAATGAAGGCCCTAGGGTAAGCGTGATCCGACTCCGAACACAACGATGGAAAGAGAACTATGTCCCCCCAGGACACACGTCAATTGGCCATCCATTGACGCTCTTTTCTTCGTGCTCGGACCTTCGCCCTGCGCTCGCCCTCCTTGGCACGACGCTCCTGCTCCTTGACATCTAAAAACATATTGCCGACATCAACGAACTTGATTGCTGGGCGTCCAGGACGCTCGACAATATTCGTCTTTGTCTTGTTCTCAGAAGTAGCAGTGGCCGACTTTGTGGCGGCGTCCAGAATGCCTGGCATGATTGGGTCCTAGTGGATAAGTGAGTTCACTTGTACTTCGAAAGAAAGAGTCGACAAACCTTGCCCTCGGGCACGGTCTCCCAAAACATCCGCTGATACCTTTGTCGTGCCCAGTCAAAGCCACCGGCTTCTTCGTCTTCTCGGTCGGCCTCCACTGCATCGTATCTATCGCTATGTATTTTGGCCACCTGCTGGTTGGTATCGTACTGCACGGGTACCGGCTTCGAATCATCAAGGGTAGTAAAAACCTTGGTCTGAGGGACTCCAAGAATACTCTCCATGCCTTGCACAAAACCTGTCTGTATGGATTTACCCTGCCAAGCGTGTGAGCGCTGATGTCACAAGAGGAGCGACGTATAGGTCTAGATAGGGCCGAAATGTGCAACCAGTGCCAGACGATGTAAGGCGTTTGCATTGCGCGAATAACGATGTGTTTTCAAGGAAAGGGAAATAGTACTCACATCCTGCACGTGATGACGGAATTTTCAGTGGGGAGTCAGTAAACAGTTCCTCATTGTGAACGGTTGCAATTTACCTAAGAAAGGTGTAAGATTAGTTAGTATCTTTAAATATTAAGTAGCAGTAGAAGGAAGATGTAGATCAGTAAGGTGCGTAGATTTAACCATGTATGTGTCTATAAGACTAATCGAATTCACGTTGCTCATCACGGTCTTGAGAAAGAACAGAGGGATAAGCGATATCTCACCTTTTTCCATGATTCTTCTAAACCTTTCAATCGTAGAATGGCATCGATACGTTTGATGCTGAGATGATGCTTGGCAGCCAAAGCGCGTACCGAATTAGCCTCGGGATTAGCCATATAAGAAAAATAGATATGAGTGCGTAAGGAATCCGAGACGGGTGGAGGAGGACGGAATGATTGGTTGAGAGGAAAAGGCTGACAAGGAATGAGCATAATCATCATCGTGGTACTAGTCTGAGCATACCGTTCCAGAGCTAAGCCAATTCCGTGGCGCGGAGTCGCGGTACTTGCGACCGGCACCTACTATCCACTTCTCGTATGAAGGAGTTCGTGGGGTTTCGGCATCGTTTGGTAGGTTGAGACCTTCTAGGATAGCTTCGCCAAGGGCATCATCTTCCTCGTCAGCCTCAAAAAATTCATCCTTTCTCGCGACGAAAGACTGGAAAAATGTTCTACGTGGACATCTGCTCACAGATGGCAAATGTAGGGAGCGCTGAGATGATGAAGCTGATATACGCAAACGAGTGAACATTTGGGCGCACAACGCGCAAAAAATTTGAGGCATTTCTGGTCGGCATCACGTGGATACTCTAGGGCAGGCCTCGAGCAAGAGATTGTGATCATCCTCCCCGACGTATATAGGCATGATGGAAGATGTCCATGACATTCACCAGCGATGTATGCTATGAAAATGACAACGAGCTTTTAGTTTTACTGAAGGGATATTCTGCATTGATTCCTCCACTTCACCTTAAATTTCCTCTTCGTTGTTCATTTATTGAGGTACACGCCTTTCTTTTACATCAAGTGTTGCTCGACCCGCACTTGGAGCAGTATCCACCTTCCGGGAGATACCAGCAATCATTTTGGAAGTGGGCCATTGGACACCTGGAACGAATGAACAAAGACGAGGAGGTTAGCTACACTGCTACAGTATCACCCGAGAAGCCAACTCATTCACAATTGCACATACTTAAAGGACAGCGAGATCGACACGCGGATTTATGGCCGTTATTTGTCCCTTATATCGGGTTTGATGTAGGTCCATTTTCCATGAGAAGACACGTCTAATCATCTCCATTTTGTATCCCCACTGCACAGCGATCCTAGTAGTCCCCCACCGGACTCGTACATGACATATTACTGGAAGCCTTCAAGTCCACTTGGTTCTGCCAATCGAAACGGTCACGAGAGCATCACATTACTCGAGTCTCGTACCACCATCGAGAGCGGAACGACAGGGCTAAGGACCTGGAGTGCAAGTTTCGTCCTTGCCAGTTATCTCATTGCGAATGCCGGTACGGTAAACACGCCGTGCCATTCCTTGACTGGCATTCATATTTCCTTATGCATCCAGAAATGATTCGTGATAAAACGGTCCTCGAGCTTGGCTGCGGGACCGGTTTCCTTGGGATTATTATGGCGACAATACAGAAATATAACGAGTGTCATCAGTCACATCGTCAACCATTGCCTGCGGTACTGTTGACCGATGTTAACGCCGGAGTGCTTTCAAGATGTCGCGACAATGTCCAACTTCGTTGCAGTGAGTGATCCTAGTTCATCCTTGCAGCCCTTCGGTAAACCGGTTTGATGTACTCTGCCTTGCACCCTTTGAGTCTTATTTGTCCTCTGTCTCGTTTGTCTCGATCTCAGACCGTATAAAAACATTATTCTGTCCTTGCTTACTGTCGCGTAGATCGGTCATCGAATCACCCAAATATCTTCTTCTCCACTCTTGACTGGTTCGATGCCCTTTCCCTGCCACTCAGTGAAAACGCGGTGGCAGCATTTCTATCCAAAGCGAGGGTGGGTATTGTGATTGGTGCTGATATAGTAAGGTTCAATTTCACCGCTGCGTGACTGCCACTTACCTGGGCAGGTATTTGACCCGAGTCTGGTCCCGCCTCTGGTCGCAACCTTGCGCCTTGCACTTTCCTTCCCGAGTACTCGAATGGCAGTGGTGGCTCTAACAGTCAGAAATAAGCGGACGCTTGCACATTTTTTGACAGAGGCTGGTGAGCCGTCCTCGACCTGTGTATTGCGGCGAATCTAATATTCAAGTCACCTAGCAAAAGAACTTTGTGTGGAGGAAGTTCCGCACGCTTTCACCTCAGCTACATACTTTGATCTGGATACCGCTGGAGTGGATGCTGGTCTTGATGTGAAGATATTCAAATTCACGCTGGTGTCATAATCAAATGTTCGTTGCATTTTACAGCTGTTTCTACTCATTGGTTAACATTCACATTGCATGAACGACGATGATAATGCATAATTTGGAATCGTATCAAGGGCAAAATTTAAACTAGATTGCGGGTCCGGGAGAGATGTATCGATCTTGGTGATTCGTTGTGAACTGGTTCTTCATCTCTCCCTGACCCATCTAGGCATCAAAGCTTCTCATGCAACTTGAGGATAATGCTGCATCATGCGCCTGAGCTCCGATTCCGGAATCCTAGTCTCGAACTCAATTGCGCACGGCAAGACATCTGACGTCGCCCCGTTCATGAATCCCGTGTCAATCAACGGCTTCGTAGGATCCAGAGTGAGTTGAAAGGCCCATAAAATAAGGAGCGAGTTGATGAACACCGATCTGGGTTGATCGAAGTGAGTTCGGAAGACGATGTGCGTGGTCCAGCAAGCGTAGCGTTACCTGTTCGCGACATGTTGACCGGGGCATACGCTAAAAGCAATGTCATGGGTCAAAGAACGAATAGCTGAAAGGCGGTGCTTACCGCCGACCGAAGCCAAAGCTAGGGAATTTTAAATCATCTCTCAGGCGACCTTGATCGTCAATCCAGCGCTGAGGCTTGAACGCGTCAGGCTCCGGGTATACGTCTGGATCTCTGGAGATCGACCTAAGGCAGTGACAGTTAGATCCTTGGTATCTCGAGGCACGATACTCACCAATGATTCCCGAACAACGTGGTCCCGGCTGGAATACAATAGTTTTTCTGATGTCAAGCTAAATCACGATTCGTGCGATAAACTGCTTGAGATCACTTGCCCAAATCACGTCGTGAGTTGTTCGGTGAGCCAATACTGCAGTGAATGTTGTAAAACTTAGTGACAAAACCAAAAGAAAATACCCACCACCGGTAGGCAAGGGTGGTCTCCATCTCAAAGCCTCAGAGATGAACGCTTGCAGGCGAGGAAGGGATTCTTGGTCGGCGAAGGTCGGCGCTTCAGTGCAAAATATTGAATCATTGCACTGCAAAAGTGAATCAAGCTACCTCGGTGCCTTCCGATAACCGCATCGAGCTCGGCCTGAACTTTGGCTTGCTCCTCGGGGAAACATGCAGCTGCCATGAGCACCGTGCATATTGTTGCAGAAGTCTTTTACTTGATTTCAGCCACATATCTTCGGAGGCAGCAAAACCACACCTCACCGTGCTGGAACCAGCTACAAAAAAGATACCACTAAGGAAGGCCATCTCAATCTCTGTCAGACCATGGAGATGCTCATTCTCCAGCATATATCTCGTGAACGAAGGGCCGACGTCCACGTCCCTCTGTTGTGGAATGGCTCAGACATGAAGTGAAGATTGAAGGAAATGCACACCATTTGCTCTTTCACGCGGTTCAGCTGACCAATGTTGAGTTTCTTGAACCTCTCGAACCCCCGCTTTAAGTCTAGCCCATACCAAGGAAGATACTTGAGCCACGGAATCGTGTCCACTAGATAAGCACCAGGATGCATGGCTACACTAGATGTCTGAATACGTTGATGAATTTCAGCGACTTCGGGATCGGTCGCAGATGTGGGCGTAGTCTTTCCATATGCAACTTTCATGATTGTTGTCGCAGCATAACTTCAAACTATCTGTGAGCAAAGTACGATCATTACCCAAGAGCGCTTACGTCATCACATGGTTGTGGAAGTTGTGTGGATCATCGAGAATGTCGAGAACTGTGTTTTTCGCGTGCGACATCTGCAGGGGCTGGTATGCTTCAGCTGCTGTAGGCCGGAGATGCGAATGAAGTATTCTGCATCACATCAAAAAGTAAGATAGATGAGGGCCCATGGAAGTATCGCGGTCTCCTGACCTACGCATCCGACGGACCCTGTCGCCAAAGGGTGACATGCCAATATTCAATCCGCCGTTAAATATTTCTCCAGCAGCAACCCTGCGAGGACGGTCGGCTGTAAATTTGCCCTGATTCTCCAAAATATCCACGGCGGCCTGCGACAGAATGTTGAGCCTAGATATGACAACTCAGCTGTACTAGGTACCAACTTTGTAACGGCCAATAATAACAATCCTCTCAGTTCTTGACCGAATGGTGATCAGAGGACCGCACTTGTCAATCCATCCAGCTATAGTGAGGGATGGGCTTATCGGCGATAGGACACAAATCAGCGTTCAAAAGTTAATAAGTCGAATGCGAAAGTTTACTGGTGAAGCGGCAGGAAGTGCCCCCCAAGTCTCCAAGTGGGAGGGGAAGGTGGGAGAGGAAGCTCTTGTTTAGGACGGTAAGCCCGAGCAATTACTCCTACGACACCAAGACAAGCCACAACACTGAGGACGAACTGCGCGTTGTCAACGATGCGCAGGTCAGGTAGTTGTAGCATGGTTGATAGGGTGCGAAGAAGGATTGGAAGGAACTCGTTGCAAGTCAGGGATCACAATGCAATCAAGTGACGAATGACTTTCAAGTACCCCATACCAATAGAAGAAAGGGTGACACGTACCTGGGAAGATGATCACCGGGGTGCGGATATAAATACGGAACTGCTGGCATGCAGCGATTCGCATTCTACCTGGCAGGACCAGTCCGGCACCTTCGGTGATCATACCCCATTTCACAATAGTCGGTCCGGCGTTTGCGGCAGATCAGGTTTGGGAAGAGGCCAGCGGAGTAGGCCAGAGGGGGCCCAGCGGATTCGGAGTCCAGGGTCACGACCGCACATAGATGCACTCGGCAACACATCAGAAGGCACCATTGATAGCAGCTTGGGGTTCCTCTTCGAGTTTCTTGAGAGTAGTGCTGGCCGGTCCGACACCCAGAGTAAGGTAATGGCGCCGATGGATAAAGTAAATAACTATAGATACATGGTGTGAGTGATCTCTCAGTACTCAGTCTCCGATATAAACCTGAGGAAAGGCGACAATGAGTGCGCGTCGCCGCGTAGTACATCATGCAGACTAAGTACATACTTGGTGCATTTGCAAGAGATGGTATCATATCAGGCAAGATAAAATAAGGGGCGCTTAGCGCAGTGGTAGCGCGTATGCTTTGCATTAGCATCCGAATTGTATAAGGTCCAGGGTTCAATCCCCTGAGCGTCCAATGTTTTGTCCAATTTCTTTTGATTGAGATGTGAAGATCATATCATCAACTACTAAGGTAGCTGCATGTAGCGGTGAGTGACTGGCAGACCGCGGCTGATCGTGAAAACCCGGAGGCCGACGCGAAGGTAAAGGCTAGCGCTACCCGACCATCAAGTTGCAACTTGTACGAAGAATCGAACCCTTTGGACCTGGTTATTGTGGCCAGCAAACTGTGTGCAATTATAACTGACCTCTCGCGAACTGAGAACCTAATTAGTTACAGTTACGTCGCACGAATACTAGAAAACTTTTATGTGGGAAGCAGTAGTGTCTTGAGAGTATTAATTTACCGATGACCAGCGCAAATTGTCACCTATTTCCCCCTCATATTCTCGCTATCCGTCGTAAGTGCATAACATGCACTACGTCAAAGCGACTTCCACCTTCGCATGTAGGGTGCCATCGCAGTCCTCATACATGGTATTGCTACAACAGCCAGTCAGTTCAAGTTGTTAATGAAGAACAGTGTGTTTGATTGGTAAAATTTACCGCTACCAAACACATCCTATGACATGGATCGGAGGATGTGTGCGGTAAAAGACTTGTCCGTCCATCACCCAATGTCCAGTAACATATCATGAAACCAGACGTTCTGCGTAGCCAATGAGAGGTGGGGTAAACCATAATCCCGTAGCAATAGTGAAACCATCAGTGTCTTCGAATGTCATATTCAAACCTACCCCTTAAGTTTGGGCGCAGGCTCAGTGCTTCGATGCCGTAGTCGCAGGTTTTCACAGCCAGGTTTCCCGTGGTGGACCCCAATCATGAGTGAAACCTCTAAATGTGCTGGAAAGCTAAGCCGAGGAAGACTGAGCCCGCCGCGCCACCTCCCCCCTCAGGCCCCATAGAAATTCAAACAACCATATGCGTCCTACAGGGATTGAGGGTCATCATATCAGCGTAAGGAGCAACTTAAACTAGGAGACATGGACCACATACCCCCAGCGATAAATTCTACACCTGACCGCTGTGTACTAGCAGTGCGCAGGCGTTTCTGGAACATCCTGATACATAGACAAGCAACAAACTTATTCTTACCCGGCCTGTACCTCTTATCACGCACCTGAACCTCATCGGGCGGACAACCCAAAAGGCGTTTCAAAGACTCGCCCTTTGCTGTTTAGTGAGCACAACAATCAGTTAGTGCTCTCTAACCAGGCGGACATTACCATGTACTTACGAAATCCTTTATCGTCCAAATGCAGTTGTGTGAACAAAGCGTAGTCGCTAGTTGTCATGCACGCGAGACGCAAGTCGGAAGAGCAGATAGACGAAAATTTAGAAATGAATGAAGCAAGCGCCGAAAAGGCTTCTGGCCTCTTGTTCACAATTGCCTAATACAACACTGTGTGATTCTCAATATTTGCGTGTTTGCAGGCTGGAGAAATCGGCAGCTGAGATAGTAGCAGCGCAAGCGTTGACATCCTGAAAGACAGAGGAAGGTGTGAAATTGGGGGCGCGGACAATATCACGGACGCGAGATAGAACAGTGGTACGTGTCTGCTTGATCCATAGAAAAGAAAATACAGACTGTCGTCTGCATCCAGCGGAATCCGCCGATAACGCAGACGTTGAAGTTGTGTCGTACGGGGGAGGTGCGTTCTTAACGGCTTCGCTATCGTTCAAGACTTTGGATTTGGTAGTCATGATTCGGAGGGGCAATTGCAAGTTAGGAGCTTCAAAGGAGTTTTATCTGAATCGAAACGATCATTTTAATTAAGCCGCTGGCGTGATGGCGTCTATGTCGTCATGCTGTCCTGCATTCAGTACTTGGGAAGCGCGGATCGCGACGTCGGCATACTGTCTTTCCTGCTGCTGGTCAAATTAGAATATATTAGCTTGTTGAAACGGTGTGCGAGAGCGCATACAGCGTTGTAGCCTGAGTGTGCTTACCATGTGAGTACATAATCCCAAGAACCAGCATAATTCTGCTATCGACGATGATATTGGTATATTTCGCCTTATAGAGGACAGGAGATTCCCTGAATTTCCCATAAGATTTGATGATCGGGAAAAACTCGAAGGCATTTGTCGTCGTTCAGAACAACTACAAATGCCCTCGAGTTCTGCAATTGGGGAGTTACTTGTAGAAACCTTGCTTGCAAGGTAAATCAGTACTCAGTATTCATTAATAAGTGCTAGTGTTGTTCGTGCATGAGAGGCAGATCATAACATTGGAGCGGCAGCTCAAGCTAGTGTGAATGAGTGATTGTCTACGCTTGAGCTGACTAAGCTACCTCTGCAACCCCCGACTAGGGGGTGCCCTACTCCTCGACGACGGGACCCTGATAAATTCACCTTTTGTTCCATGCAAAATTCAATTGTGACTTTGAAAGTACTTCTATGCAAGACAATACAGGCTAGTCATAATGAGGATTATGTTGCATGTCATCGCTCTCTAGATCTCGTTGGCACGCCCCCAGAGCCTTGCTCATGTTCAGTCTAAGAAATCTATGTATTTGATTTCCCCCTGACAAGCGAGAAATTTTATCGGAGTTCTCGTCTAGTACCTGACTACATGAAATTCTGGCGATAGGACGACCACACGTGTGCTATAAGACGACTGGGTCTGACAACAGTTGACCCTGGTAATAGAAATGGAAATACAATGATCAGTGTGGCACCTGGAGTCTAGGCCTCGTACATTGCCCGCTAAATTACGGTACCTGGTTATCACAGCTGAAGTTTTTCGGTCTTTTTCAATTTCTCAACGACAGGAAAAACGCCTCGCCAACTTCCCCTATTGGTAATTCTATTGTCTGTTGTCTATCGTAAGTATAGGTGAGTAAGTGCATGTTTGAAAAGTAAACTAAGGTCCATGTGCTGCAAAAATGTGTACAGAGTTGATGACCATGCTGATTGAAAGGTACTAAATCTAAAATGAATGCAGGGCAGAGGCGATCGCGGTATAGACGGAGGAGAACTGCCTTCTGGGAGTTGCAGAAATGCAGAAAAGGCATCATGTTCCTGGAGAGGCCGAATGTAGAAGTATGTGCGGAAATGGAATATGCGAGTGTGTGAAGGGACATCACAACCAGGTAGCCAGACTACCATACCTGATGCCGAGTAGCACACTAGCCAGGGCAACACCACATATGAGCGAGATGTTTCTAGACCCGGGGGGATTCGAATCTAAGTATTTCGAATCTAAACATCAATCAGCCATCATAACAAACAGGAACGAAGTAAAGCCCTTACCAGTGGGATGGGATATTAAGGGGGGAGTGAACTTCATGTTCCGAGGATGCAGCTTTGAATGCAATACAAAGTCGCGGTGCCGGTTAAACTCTAAGGCGAGCTGGAGCGTGCATAATATTTCATCATCAGGGGGGCCTTCAGAAGGGCGTTCAGGAATGGGCATGATACAAAGCTCGTCTTCAAGCTTCCATGCCTTCGGTTTTGAAGGAGGGAAGTAACAATGAAAGTGTCGCAGGACCTTCAAGACTAAGGCATCGATCTCCTTCGCACCGGCATGCGACGTTACCATCGCCTCTATTTCACGCGTATAAGGCGAGGGTGAGGTGGTTGACAGATAGGTGACGGAAACGTGACGCAAATGAAAGGTGAAGTAGGGCGGCGGATCAGAGTCAGCCATTGGGGAGCGGATTTTGGCATCAACGCATGCATCGGAATTCCACCGATCATGAGCGATCTCTGGCCGCAGCTGTGCTCCAATTTTGGCACACCAGCAACCTCCATTGACCCTTATTTCAGGCCAGTCTGACACGTTTGGACCGTAGACGTGAAAATTATAGGCTCTGCAACTATCACAAAGGTCGCCGAGGGCGCTCTGTAAGCTGTGGTTGAGCGATTCGAGTAAGGAGGCGGAAAGTGTGAGATGCAGATGGGTTAGGATACGAAGTCGGATCTCGGTGGGCAGTGCGAGAGGTAGACACGACATTGCAGTGAATTCGGGAGATATGTATGCAAGAACAGCATGTATGAGTGCCAGTCGAGTGACTCGCAAGTAGCGGGAAGGGGACTCCATCTCCATGGGAGATGATCGATGAAGTCGAGTGTGAGTGGATGATGAATATAAATCCAGGGGAACAATTGCATTTGCGAGTTGAAATGCGGCGTTCAAAATGCGGATATAAAGCCTCGAGGAAGGGACATGAGGTGAAGTATTTGAATCGACGGAAAACAAATATCCAACGAAAGTATCATATCTCCTTCTTCGAGATCGACATCGTAGAAGCGCCACCCATGCGTCACAAGATAGTACATGCGAAGTTCCCACCCGACGGTGTTTTGACTAGACACATAATGTGCCAGTCAGAGGGAGAGCAAGGAGGAACCACTTGCGACATCATACTTCGGGCGAAAGGGATTCGAAGACACAGATCAGCAACTAGCTATAGGTCCAAGTAATTGCTTCTCTATCAAACTGTCTCTATCATGATGGCCTATGGGAGCCTTTGATTGGAGGGGGAGGCCTGACAACCACCAACTTGGAGGAACCTAAAGATTCGGAAAAGCCCTAAAAGCACTTTTGGGGCGCTTTTCAATCGACTTTTCTAGATTGGCATGACGAGCCATAGCCAGGAGAAACCCAGCTTCTGTTGTAGTAAGTCGGTTGTCTAGTAAAGTGATGGAAGTTCCTTCAGAAAAGAGATATCCGAGAATAACCTCCCTGACCGCAGCAGGGTGGCCGTGGCCGGTGGATCCCCATTCGTAACCCTAACCTTAATCTAGGTTTCGGCTATCCGACACTCCCGAACACAACGGCCAGCGCTTAGCAGGCGTTCTCATCATCTCACGACACCATCCGTTACAATGATTCTCGTTCGTCCATCGACAGGCAGGGTGCTTAGACTTGGGACACGTCCGATGTCCTCGGTTCCTACCCTGCCACTTCACCCGCCATCATCAGCTGAACAAAGCGCTACCTTCGATGCTCGCGTTCAGGACGTCTCCGCTTTCTTTTCCTCGCCTCGCTTCGCTTCTATCACCCGTCCCTATACCGCTCATGATGTAGTGCTAAAGCAGGGTTCCGCGCCTGTCCTCCCTCTGCCATCGACACTCCTTGCTAACAAGCTCTTCGCCTTGTTCACCGAGGCGGCTTCTAAAGGTCAACCTGTGCCTACCATGGGTGCTATTGACCCCGTTCAAATGACCCAAATGGCAAGGCATCAACAAGTCGTATATGTTTCTGGTTGGGCTGCAAGTTCGCTGCTGACTACGGGCAACAATGAAGTTGGTCCTGATTTCGGGTAATGACGCGCCGGATCATGTGCATGTTCGCGCTCTTCTCATCTACATTGTATCAGAGATTACCCTTATACAACCGTACCAAACCAAGTTCACCGTCTCTTTCGTGCGCAGCAACTTCATGACCGAAAGCATTACGATGAACGTATGTCCGCATTGCTAGAAAAGCGGGCAGAAATTTCATACATCGACTATTTACGACCCATTATCGCGGACGGTGATACTGGGTAAAGATCGCACCTTACTTGGCCTTCATATGTAACTCACAACGTCTTAGCCATGGAGGGATCTCTGCTGTCATGAAACTCACCAAACTCTTTGCTGAGTCAGGTGCCTCAGCTATACATTTCGAGGACCAGCTTCACGGTGGAAAGAAATGCGGACACCTTGCAGGGAAGGTTATTGTACCCCCAAGCACACATGTATCGCGGCTTGTTGCGGCCCGTTTCCAACTTGACATGCTTCTATCTCCGATGTTGCTCATTGGCCGCACTGATGCTGAAAGTGGCAAGCTCCTTTCTACCAGCATTGATCCTGTTGATCACCCGTGAGTTCTAAATTTAGAACTTGGTATTGGTCTGAAATACGTCACCTTAGATACATCCTCGGTACTACGACACAAGGAAAGCCCCTCAGTGAAGCTCTCGCGCGAGCCACAAGCAGTGCAGATGCAGCCAGAATTGAGAATGAATGGGATTCACTGAACGAGCTGATTACTTTCGATCAAGGCACGTATTCCTCAGCGTCTTCTGTTCTCCCACATTGAACATGCGGCATAGCCGTCGAGCGAGTGTTATTGTCTAGCAGTAGTTCGAACCCACGCGGCGTGTTTGAGCAGTACAAGAAGGCAGTGGTCGGTAAATCAAACTTCGAAGCACGTCAGATTGCCCGGGAGGCTGTTGGCCAGGATATCAACTGGAACTGGGACCGTGAGTACATCTACGAACGCCTCGAGGTCTTCACTCATTTTTTGCAGTACCCCGCACACCCGAAGGCTTCTATCGAACTACTGGGGGCCTTCAGGCAGCTGTTGACCGTGCCCTTGTATACGCACCATACGCAGACCTGTTGTGGCTGGAGACTGGTAAGCCAGACTTAGCGGAGGCCAGAACCTTTGCGAGAAAGATCCGGGAGAAATACCCTGGCAAATGGTTTGTATACAATTTGAGCCCCAGCTTTAACTGGTCACAGGCAGGGTTCAGCGGTACGTTACCCTCGAATAGTAGCATTCTTTAACTGAGAGCACGAACGGCTTGAACAGATTCGGATCTCAAGAACTTTATATGGGAACTTGGAAAGGAAGGGTGCGATATACAGCATTTTACTCCAAATGCGACTGCCTCATTGATAAACCTAGATTCGTTTTGCAACTAATTTCCCTTGCTGGGCTGCACAGTAATGCTGCTGCTACTGGTGTGTTTCTTCCTGAATGCTAACGAACTGCCGTATACTAAATGTCCGCCCAGCCGAGCTCGCTGCGCGGTTCAAGGATGACGGTATGCTTGCTTATGTGGAACTTGTACAACGCAAGGAGAAGGAAATCGGCTGCGATGTCCTCACGCATCAGAAATGGTTTGCGTCTTTTTCCCAATTCTACTCCCGATGTGTTGTTGACCTTTATGATATAGGAGCGGTGCCAACTACCTTGATTCGATAATCCAGACTGTATCCGCGGGATCATCAAGCACGTCTGCTATTGGGAAGGACTCGACGGAACATAATTTTTGATCCTTGACGGTAGCGTGTGGAACATACCTGTGACCTGAGTCAAAGGGCCTCTACATTAGCCTCAATCACACCTGATGTAGTTTGTGCATGACCTAAATCGCTTCCGGCTTCATGCTTTCAAGGATTCCGGTAGTCGTGACCTATCATCATTCATTCAAGGGCTGGCCGGCAAGCATCACAATCTATTCTGGTATTGCGTTGATTCACCACAAAATCGATGTCTCACTGTGAGCATGACGGCTTACCTCGATCAGTACATATACTGCTGCTAGCTGATACTGAAAGGTAAGGTTTCATTGTTCTATCTTTCGGTTTAAAGGTCATGCGGGCGGCAGTTGCGTATCCTTACACTCACCTTGATTCAGCTTAGTTGCTCTGTACCTCGCCTCACCTTGGATAGTCTATTCGCACCCGACCAACTATTTCATAATAGGATAACTGCCACCAGAAGCTTGGTGTAGAGATTGTCTTGGATCTAAGATAACTTGAGTCAGTCCCTGAACACGTCCAAAAATACCCTCGAGTCCATCAGCTTCCAAACCTACTCTCTATGTGTCCTAAGAAGTCGGGAAGTACCCATCAGTCCTAGCTTCAAAGAGGCAATGGTCCGCCATCACGAACAATGTGTCAGACGTACTATTGGTTAATTTTAATTGTGAGTTATCGTGCAGGTAGAAGGGTATACTAACTGGACTTGCGAAGGAAGTTGCCAAACGCAGAGATGCCCCTACTTGCGGCACTTGCATAGCCCCAAACCAGCTTCAAAGGATTAAGAGCGATCCCCAATTACATGACAATGTCGTCTATGCCTAAACAGCTAGCACTAATGTCTTTGCCGTGACTTTGTGCTGGGCAGCGACCCTGCTGAGCCTGCTCTCAATGAGAGACCATCAAAACAATGTACGGCCGAATATTAATGCCGTCTACTCCGGGTTATTTACCCGAGCATGTCCTGCAACAATATTTGATGATCCCAATGGAGCTGAGACGGAGAATAGTGCCCTCGAAACAATGCATATGTATCTTACCAACGTGGGTCTCCTTAGAGATTTAAGTTGTTGCTGATGCTACCCGATTTATTGGTTGCTCCAAGGAAGTTGTAAAGATGTGATCACGCATGCAAGCTATTTCAGGCTGCCTTGAAACACTTGCAGAGATGTGTTCCCAAGCTTTGGTGACGAAGAAAGAGAGAAGTTGCAGCATTCGCAGATGCGTCAGGTTGGCAGTGGATTGGATTCTGAATGGAGCATGGCCAGTCATCTCTACAAAGTCTTCGTGTCACTGGTGGTCTACATCTGTGAAGTATCGGTCTTTCAGTTGCTACAAGCATCATGGATGACCGATGATGGTTGCCTGCATGGCATTCACGATCATGTAAATGTGCCTCCATGCTTAGTATGTATCTATGTCAGACTGTCGAGTTCATGATTTCGGCCCAAGTAATTCCAGTAATGTGCAATGAAAGCAATAATAAGATATGGTAATGAAGCAAAGCGACGATATGTAATGTAAAGATGTGGACGTTGACGCGAAAGCAAAAAGTAAATAGAACGACGCAACGTCCGCAACAGTGAGACCAAAGGTGACCCTCACCTGCCAAGAACGAAGGCTAATCTTGGTCAAGTGTTTGATATGGATAAGACAAGTTCGGGTATAGTCGAGGCGAGGCGGATACTAGCTCATACTGTGCAGTCTCAAAACTGGCATCTACTTTGGAATGGCGAGGAGGGGTGGATTGTGGGGAGCGAGCAGGAGATCCGGATCTTGGAGGTGGTCGAGGTGAAGATGTCTGCGGTAAGGACGATGATATCTGCGAGTGCGTCCTAGATGGGAGGGCAGCGTCTTGAGATGACGTCGAAAAATTCGATGAGGCTCCCATTTTAGAACGTCCAAGAGATTTTCTTCGCTCAAAAATGCCACTGCCCGTTCGGGCGTGATTTGAAGGCAAGTACTGTTCAGCAAGTTTCGGCGTTGGGGGTATCCCAGCATCAGGGATGCTCGGCCTCCGAGGCTTTATAGTCTCGTTAGACACAGGTCTTTCAGTATCTCGTCTTGGTTCTGAAGGAGCACTAGAAGAGGCTGCGGAACCTGATACTGATTTCCAGGTCTTGAGAATCGATTTACGAACGCTTGTCTTCTCTGACGAAGGAGTTGTCGGAGACGCCGAACGTGTGGGTGTTCGTGGCATAATCGTCGCAGGCACAGGAGGAGGCAATCCTCTTTGCGGCGGCGGCGGCCCGGGTTGATCATGCGACGATGGAGCAGGCGATCCAGATCCCTGGAACGAAGCTCGTCCAGCACTTGGCGTGGGAGGTTGCTGAACCGAGACCGACGTAGACTTGCTTCTACGCCAAAGTTTCTTGAAGGTCTTGACGCTGACGAGAGGAGCAGAAGTTTTTGCAGCCGCAACATCCATCGGAAAACCTTCTGAGTCAGCAGAGAATCGACTGGAGGGTGTTGTAGAAGCAACAGAACCCTCATCCACAGATGACAAAGATGGTCTGGATTCAACAGGAATCCTGGTAAATTGACCAGTTGCAGGATCCCAATACGTCGGGGTGGAGTGTGACTCTGACTCGAGATAAGAGGGGTACCGTCCAAAAGGATCAGGAGACAACGGTATGGGGGAGTCAGTCGCCGTGTTTGATTGCGTTCCGAACGAAGGGGGCAAGGGTGGTGGGTACATGGACGGCTCCAAATCTCGTTTGCGAATCTTGGTCTCTGTGGAAAGAGCATTGGGTGATGAAGACCGCGAGGGTGGAGCGAACGATTTTGGGGCACCTGTCGACACACCGTTGACAGCGAGCCGAGGTGGTGACGGAGTGAGATTTATAGGTCGATGTGATTGGGAGCTTGGTGATTGCGATGGCTTATTAGAGATAGATGAGTAGGAGACAGCGGGCCACGATTTCTCGCTTGCATCGGCACGATCATTGGAGTTTCTGGGGCCTTCTTAAGCCGAAAAACTATTGACAGCTTTGATTAAACTCACCCTGTCGCCGGAATGTCACGAGTATGATCAATCGATAATTTCGAAGTTCCTCTTGAATGAAGTGCGAGGAGTGACTTCGTTCGGGCATGAGTTATCGTAATATCTTGATCTAAGTCGTCAGTTTTAATGTATCTCGGAGAAAACTGTGCCAAAGTCTAGTTTCCTAGATGTCAGAATCACGAAATGAGCACATATTGCTGGCATACCCGTTCAATCTCATCAAGTTTGGCTCTCATGAGATATTGGCTTCTGCGTTGATCATTCGGGTCATCCTCGTCGTACTACAAATAAAATTCAGTGGCAAGGCATAGGACTGACAGCGGAAACGCACCTCTTCGTCTTCATCTCCCAGATCTAAACCAAGATTGACGTCCTCGAAGACCGCGCCACCGCGCTTTTCTTCAGGAGGACTCCGTGATCGCATATATTCTTGCTCCATGTCCAGGGAGAGTCCGTCATCGTCACCTATCTCCGTGACAGGCGTCTCTCTCGCACTTGAATGCGCATAAGGCAGACTCGTGCTGTCGCCTCCACTAGAGGATGATAGCAATGGGCTCGGTCCAGTATGCAGAAGGAAGTCATTGCTTGTTGCATTGGGAGCAATGACTAAAGGAGGGGGAGGCGACTTCTTAGCACTTCCTACGGGAGGCGACGACAGCTGCTGCGAGTTCGGTGAAGATGGTATCGACAAGGTCAACGTGGGCTTTGACATCCTGCGCATGATATCCCAAACCTCTTCTGCATCATCCACCTCATCTCTCGATAGTTCCTGTTCAGGCAAAGCAGCAATTGAGGATGCATCCAACGCAAGCTCAACTACATTTGGATTGACCTCGGGCTGATTGCTCTGCGATTCAGCGCGCATGTCAGCCCAGGTGTCTGCATCAGTACCGAAGACGTCCGCCAGAGGATCATGATGGCAGACATCAGTCGCGTGTATTGATGTGTCCTCTTCAACTGCTTCGTCGGTAGAGTCTGACAGAGCATACCCGCCAGTGTCGATGACGTCCACCGGTGGATCATGATGACAGATATCAGTCACATGTGGTATTGTGTCCTCCACAACTGCATCGTCCGTAGAATCTGACAGAGGAGCGTACCCGCCAGTGTCGAAGACACCCACCAGGGATCATGGTGATGGATATCAATCACGTGTGGCATTGTGTCCTCCACAACTGCTTCGTCCGTGGAATCTGACAGAGGAGCGTACCCGCCAGTGTCGAAGGCATCCACCAGGGGATCATGGTGACGGATATCAATCACGCGTGGCATTGTGTCCTCCACAACTACTTCGTCCGCGGAATCTGACAGAGGGGCATACCCGCCTATGCCGCTTTCATCCCTTGAAGACAGTGACGCAGTAAAACTGTGCACAGAGCTTGCATTCCGCATCCTCTCCACTAGTCTCAGATCAAACGGCACGCGCCTCTCATCTCCATCTCCTTCCGCACGTGGTTGGGAATGTGCTCGATTACTTTGACGACTCTCGGCACGTTTAGCATGGGTCATTCGACGGCCACGCAACCACGGCTCGTACCATGCCGCTCTCCGTCTATCGATATCGAACTCCACTTTCGCAAGTATAGGTATTACAGAGGATGAATTAAGACCTGGGAGGTCGACCCCAGGTATGTCGTGATCAGATGAATGGGAGGTATCGGGGGTATCTGGTTCCGAGTGCGTCAGTGATGAGGATGATAGAGGGGCAGATTTAGAATGAGAGCGAAGATCGGATACTGAAGATGTGGTTGACGAAGGAGTAATTGGATATGTGATAGGTTGCGGTTGCGGCGTTTCCGTCCGCATGGGGGTGACCAAAGGACGTAAGTTGGACTGGCCAGGTGAATCTAGTCCTAGACCCAGACCGTAGGGACTACAGCCTGGTCCCCGCGAAAATGCGAGAGATTCTTCACGTTCAGCTTTCAGAACTCGAGCCCAGACATGTTTCCAGATCTCTTCGGAGATGCGCGGACCTGGTTCCTCTGCATCTTCGTTTTCCGAGGTAGGGGTCACATAAGGCACTGGACTGCTCTGGCGGCTCTGCGGGGAGGTTGTGATAGGTAAAAGGCTGAGGCGCCAATGGTGCTAGGTAAGGCTATTCTTTGGCGATTGCATTAAGTTGCGCATGCAGCGAAGCTGCTAGAGAGACAAGGGTGCCGCGTCGGAACTGTGTGTGATATCCTGATGCGTTAGGGGAGGCGCGGGCTCCGATGGGTCAGATGCATCGAAGCCGTGAAGGAGGTGAAGAGGTGGTATGACATGGAGCAGGAACTTGGACTGAGATGAAGACGCGAAGGATCCAAGATTATAAGTGGATGCAGTAGACGGTGGTAACCACACGCCAGGGAAGATCAGCATGACTTGTGGTGGGAGATGAGATGAACAGGAAGGACGGAGACGAGTAGGGAGAT
>JABBWA010000526.1:0-27405 GCA_016628065.1 Suillus lakei
TTGTGATCCAGGACGATGATGAACATGTACCATTTGCTTTTCATGTTGCTCTACCTGAGGAGGCGACGACACCAAATGCTCCAACGCGAATCGTGATATCTAAATCAATAGAAACGGATGTTCTAGCACACGCATCTCATGCATTCTCAGAAGAAGACATCCTGGTAATACGCTGCGCTCCACAGTCCGTATTCAAGGTTCGCCCAGCTACTCGATGTTCCGCCACGCTTTCAGGTGTGTTGATTGCCCATTGAGTTGCATCAACAATCGTTAACGTGATTGTCATATCAGGACATTCCTCACCGATATTATGTGCTTCATTCTCCCCTACCGGCAATCTACTTGCGACTGGTTCAGGCGACACTCATGTGCGCCTATGGGACCTTTACACTGAAACACCGTCGCACACATTGACCGGTCACACTGGGTGGGTACTATGCGTGGAGTGGGATCCACTAGAACGTAAATTGGCAAGCGGTGGCCACGATGGCCATGTAAGGCTATGGGATCCTAAGACTGGAAAACCGCTGGGCGATGCAATGAAGGGCCATTCAAAATGGGTGACATCCTTGGCATGGGAACCCCTACACTTGTGTTATTGTCTATGGTATCTTTTAACGTTATTTACTCCTGACCTACCAGAAACCCATCCACCCCACGGTTGGCATCCTCGTCCAAGGACGGGACTGTGCGAGTATGGTCAACGGCCACACGAAAACTAGAATACGCACTTGGGGGTCACTGCCAGCGTAAACGTTGTAAAATGGGCAGGCGGTGGTTTGAATGGTTACGGAGTACTCTATACAGCCAGTAGTGACCGTACAGTCAGAGTATGGGATGCACGAGGGGTAGGCACATCCTTCCATCTTCACCATTCAACTAACGCTATTTTTTCTAGGGAAAACAACTTCATATTCTGAAAGACCATGCACATTGGGTCACCACTCTTGCTCTCAATACGGATTTCGTACTCCGTACTGGACCATTCGATCACACCGGAAAGCGTCCATCGTCGGATGAGGAAGGTAAATTCTCAACTGTGCGAGTTATTTTCCATTAGATTCCTAATTAACACAAAACGTCAGCTCAAGCACTTGCTCTCAAAAGATACACCTCACTGGTGTCACGAACGCCGGAGCTACTGATCTCAGGTTCAGACGACCATACACTCTTCCTTTGGTCTTTATTCGCATCTTCAAATGCAGAACCGGGAGGGGGTAAGACTAAGCCCTTGACCCGTTTGACTGGTCACCAACGGCAAGTATCTCACGTCGCTTTCTCGCCCGATGGTCGGTGGGCAGCTAGTGCTGGGTGGGATAGTGCAGTGCGACTATGGGATTGCTCAGGTACGTTAGATGACCGTCATATGTCTGATGGCAACTTGATTCAAAATTTTCTGCTACCTCGCAGGTGCTGGGCAACTGGGCAAGTTTGTAGCTACACTACGCGGACATGTTGGCCCCGTCTACAGGCTTGCGTGGAGTGCAGATTCGCGAATGCTGGTGAGCGCCAGCAAGGATGCGACCGTCAAAGTAAGTTCGACATGCACGCGAGCGAGATATTCATTTAACGAACGTGCCGTTAAATCAGATTTGGGACCTCAAAACGTACAAAATTAAGGCAGACCTTCCAGGTCACACAGACGAGGTCTACTGCGTGGACTTCGTTGCTGATAAAGTTGTCAGCGGGGGTCGCGATCGAACTGTGAAGATGTGAGTTGATGCACCATATTCATGCATTTATTTCGGTGCTGACGTTGTTTTGCAGATGGAAGAATTAGCTACAAAACTGTAATTTCAGGAGGGTTGTCCTTACTTCTGAGTTTCAGGGTAACACGTAAATGCTTTGGCACCATGCAACAGACACATGGCTGCATGAGGATTCCTTAACAGTCGAACGCAGAGACCCGATGTAAGCTAAATAATAGGCAGCTGAACTGCAACAAGGTGAACTTGTGGCCAATAGCTATGGCTGTCATAAACTTTATTGAGAGCCCCAAGCAGTGCTAATATGGTCCAGCATCTATCCGGCCAAATTTGCGCTCAGAAACAAGTTGGTCCGCAGAGGCATGGGCTGAGCGTGGGTGATCTCGGCAAAAGAGCACGTGGTCTCGCTTCATGGTGTGTGCACTGCAGCACTGCTGCAAACCAACAATTGAAGGTGACTGACACTCATCCGAACCTACTTGGGTATCTTTACGGTACTGTCTTTTACCACCGTCTGGATGTGCAGAACAAAAGTAAGGAGTCTCGTTGATATGCTTCGCGCACGCACAAATAAACGAGTCCAGACCATCGTCAAGAAGCTTTCCAATCAACAAAAGCAGCCATGCACAGCTTTGAAATGCGCAAAATGCTTGCAAGCCGGCCAAAGCCCCAATCGTAAGCGCTGTACTACAGTGAGTGAACAACGACTGTTTCAAGTGAATGAACCGATACCGAAGCGATTCTACCGTGCAGCTGGGGTGCCCGTGTAGATGTCCGCGATTCATCGGTATACCAACTCAACGACTGCAGAAAGGCGAACAACGCCCGGTGAGGATGTGCACGAGATCGCAGACTATTGTCAGGTTGGTCAAAGTACATCTGGATCCGCGAACAGAGCCAATGACACACTACCACAACAGGAAGGACAATGGGTTAACAGCAGTTGATGCTACACCTATAATCTCGATGCCTTCCACTCGGAGAAGCTCTACTAGCTCTACTAATACAGGCGACGTATCAAGCATGAGTTCTAGCAGTGATGAGGATGAGATGGAAGGGGAGATAACGAAGGCAAGGAGCCTACAGACATGTTCCATCCCCGGGTCTCTGCTTGTTGCTGGTGTACGTTAACACTTCGGCACTATGCTCATGTAGGATCTGTTATGATCCTTGGGCACCCGGGGAACTAAGGGGTTAAACCCTGCCCCACATGAATGGAATGGCATATGTTAGAGGACACCTGGACCATCATCTCAATCATTCACATATTGTGTTAACAATCGCTAACCCCTTCATCCGTGACTCTGGTTGTGACCTGTTCTGTAAGCTGGCATGTATATAGTCTTGCCTGATGCATCATGTAATATATCATAACATTCTTGCTGACGAGGATACACCATGCTTGCTGCATGTGCATATCAAGGCTCAGCATGACAGCGACCGTATTGATCTCTATCAGTTTCTTATGTCCCGAGTTTCCTACGGATCCACAGTGAGGACGTCGGACGTCCGATCTGTGGGCCCCTGGCAACCCACACTGGCCAGCCAATAAACCCGATGACGAGTAACCACGCTGGCCCTACAGTGCACCACGTCGTGACATTAGCAGAAAGGAAGATCACGAGCGACAGCGCCAAGAAGAAGAAAATCATCCTACGCAATGCAAGTTCGTCACTGTAAGAATCATCATGCAGCGAAGGTGCTCACCCCCAAATGACAAGCGCGTACGGTAAGCTGAATATGATGGCGAGGTTCTCTTTGCCGTGGAGTGACCGTGTCATGCGCGTCATGAATGCAGTCTTGATCAGCCAAGTCAGTCGTGCAACAGAGATGTGAAGAGAAAGTCCAAAAAAGTCAGACCTACCGCTCGATTTATACTGTCTTGTTGCCCGCCGTTTTGCGCCAAGAGAGCAGAAACTACCAGTGAAGCCACGGACCAGAGTGACGAGATGTATAACGCGATTTGTGCCGAAGGTCGTTGACCGATCGCAGGTACCGCGAGGAAACTAATGTCCACAGCTAGCATGACAGTCGACTACCCATTTTCAGTGGAAAGTAAATGCGGTCTTTAGCATCAGCAACTTACATAAATTGCTAGTCCACTCCACTCGCTCGTCAATCCATTCATGAACATTTTCCAGCGTGGTCGGTTGACAGATTGGTCAACCCAGACGCTATCGATCTTTCTGACATGACTGAACGGAGAGCCAAACAGGACAAGGTTGAAAAGCTTGACTATCGGTCTTCTGTCGAGATAGTTGTCTTCGGCATAAACAGTATGATCTGTACCTAGCCTGGCACCTATTTCACCGTAAAAATTAGAAAACCTGGCTCTGGCTGGTTGAAAGGTCAGCTGTATCTGGATGAAGACGTGCACAAGACTACCATACTGAACATTCGCATCAAGCGGGCTATGAAGTTTTGATGAGACGTTGAACTGAATTAGAAAGTAACTTCCGCACCATATGCCCATATATATTGATCGTTTGTGGTTGAATCAGGTTTGTTAACGATGCCTCGAATGGGATCAGTAAACATGCCCGACAAAGATTATGAAGAAATTTACCATTCAAGTAATCTACGATGTTCAGGGCTCGCTGGAGCTCGTCTGTGTCAAAAGGCGCCAACGACGCTTCCGAAAAGATGGTATCTGAGATAGATTCAACCGCATGATGAGCAAATACGGTTAACACATCGCGAGAAACACACCGGTATAAGCATGGAGAATCATTGCCTGCAGTTCACGATGAAGTTCAGGGGTTATCTTGCAATCGTTCGGATACAGTTCCCGGTGCATCCTGAGCCCCGTTAGTGGGAAGAGCGTGTCTGTTCCAAAAAAATAGGGATTTAGAGCTGCTCGATTGCGGAAGGGCAAGTGAGTTATCACCTTGACTTCGCGGCTTACCAATACTCTGCTTCCATGGCATATCCTACGCAATAGTGAAATACAACGTTACCAGAACAGAATACAAACTCACTGATGTGGCCGTTTGTAACGCCTTTGACCTCACCGAACAAGTGCATTGCTTCAAAATCATCTTCCCAAAACAGAACACGCCGATCAGGTGCGACAAAATAATACATGCATTCAAGCTCCCCGCGAGTGTTTGTAGACAAATCAACAGTGAGTTCTGTGAGGGTGTCTTCAAGATGACCTGCGATTTGTGCCTGATCCAAAAGTGTTCTTACGCAGGAAGCGATTATATCGGAATTCGACTGCTTGCGTACGTCGGCATCTGTGAACACGGTGATTTGGACCATGGTTGTCTCCATTTCTGGGTCTCTCCATGTTACCTGAGCAAGTGATTAGGTGAGCAAAAATGTTGGAGACAAACTAACTTGTTCACTGGAGAAGTATAATGTGCCATGCGGATGTATTTGACAGTCCCAGATCAGGTCGCCTGCATCAATCTTGTCCGGACTACCGATAGTGGGTTTGGATCGTTGAGAATGGTAAATCAGACAAGATGAGTTGACGTACGTACATCGAAAAATCTTTCCGGCCTGCTGGAATCATGAAGGTTGTATCTGTCCTCTGACTTGCAGGAAGTCCTGTATAAGACCAAGCTGAGCCAGTATTGTATTCAAGACCTACATTTGAGACTTTTTGCTATACCGACGGACGTCACTCGCGGTCATTGGCTTCAAGATTGGGGGAGTACTGTCCTGCAGCGAGGTGGCAATTGACACAGACACATGGTTAGACTCGACATCTCCGGGAAGGGAGCTCCCTGTGCGAGTGTGTCCCGAGTATTGGCTGACTGGATGCCCAGACTCGAAGGGGTAGTCGAGGCTTGGAAGGATGGCTACTGGTGAAGTATTAGACTCACTGCCACGTTGTTCGCAGCGTTCATGAGGACTGCTAGCACTTGAGCGCACAAGTCTGGACGTCCAAGTGCTAAGGATACGCTGCAGAATATGACATGGGTACGAAAACTGTCTGGAAAGTCTAATGGCCATCCTTCGAAGCATGACAAGCAGTTTGTGAAGGATACGGCGTCCATCATACATCTTGAAGAGCCTGCCTGTGTTGACCGTGACTTGTTACAGTGAATGAAAAACCTCATGCCATTATACTACATATGAGGTCGATCGAACATTCAATCACGTGCCAAGGGCGTTGCACCCTCACACTATTTTCCCAGTGACTTGACTGTGACCACTTCCAACGTTATAAACGACTTTCGAAATTCCCTGAATCTAACTCGGACTACTAGGGGACTACCAGCGCTTCCGTTACCCGTGATAGAACGTCGATCTTTGGAAACCCCAACCGCCAACGATCACATCGTGGAGCTGGTCTCCAAGCATCCGCTGCCAGTGCACACCATTGTGTCACCCGCCAACCTTGCGAATATTAGTAGAATCAGCAGTGGCAAGCACCTGTAGAAGGGTAATCGCACTCTGTAGCTTTGGCAAACTCGATGCCCGAGGCCAAGTTCCAACGCCACGTTGAAGAACAGATTTGTCGAGCTATGGCTTGACGCACCCGAACTTAAATAGAGTCGCCCACTCAGTCTCCCTTCCGCCCATCTCAATCACCGTCGTAGTTCTACCAGGGCATGTGATCAGTATATCACTGGTTACGGGTCGATCACGCCTGAGACAACACCAAACGGCGGTACTATGGACGGGCACCGAGATAGGACGTGCAGTGAGAGACCGCATAGACCTTGGGAGTCGCCCTTCACTACCCATGCGCGAGAAGGACAGGAAATCCAGGACAGGGACACGCAAGAAACGCGGACTCAGTGCATCTGAAGGGTATCTGGTTGGATGCTGAGGTAGCAGGCACGGTTGTTTACCCACGACTGATTCTGTGACTGGAGAAATCACCTTCCTCATCCAACAAATAGTTGGGCTTTCTTGTGTGCTTTCGCTGATAAGGACAGGTGGGATGGACAGCAGCACTTGTCGGTCCTAAAAAGTTGCGTAAGAGATGCTCTCCGCCGTTGTGAAGGATCATAGAATCTTCCGCATCTTGATGCCAACTTTACGGTTGGTTTCTGCATTATATGGGTCAGCGAATACATGTAGATTAACAAAACGGTCCCGCACGGACAGTCATAACACAGAAAGAAGATCGGCAACCGGAGTATTGAACCAATAAATGCAACACATGTGGCTCGTCTGGATGACACTGACAAGTTGAATCGAGGCACATCGCATTCATGCCTTGTTCATTGTTCCTCCGCACCTCTGACACGCACCAATCAATGTCCCTGTCATCCGTACGTACGTTCGCCGCTCTTGCCGCCGGATTCACATTTTACAGACTACAAACACTTGAGTGTTGTGCTAGGATGAGCTTGGCACTCCACCTCATTAATTCAGGGTGATTCTCAGTGAGAAACCCACGTTGGATTTTGACATATACAATTCACTCAGCGGCGAGTCGGCGCTAGGCCGAGCAACGTCCTGCAATGTCTGGGTCCTCGGTTCCAAGTGCGTACATACCTATCGCGTACATCCTTCATCCTAAATACAAGTCTAGTACTTCTTCCACCTGCAAAACAAATGTCCGAGCTGTCCATATATTGTACATACGGCACTGGCTCTATGGGGGACTACGTCTCCCCATACGTCAACATTCCCATTGGTATTCATATTCCAGCTGTGATCAACACGTGCATCAATAACATCAACGGTATCCATAGGCCTTGCATACAATAAAATGCATCTCCGCCTCAGGATGCGTTCAACGTCTTATTTTTTTACACATCCTATATTGTTTATCCGTCGGCTCTGGGGATCTGTCAGGTCATGCATAGATTCTCGTCGTGGTGCCCTGCCATCCGTCAGGCGTAACCATTTTGCCAACTCGATCAGCAGACTGTCAAGGTCTGTAACTATGCTCAGGATATAAAAACAAGCTATCTTCTTGCCGTGACTCCCCATACTTGGAGTTGTTATTCGAGATCGGATCCCTTATCACTTCGCACATATAATGCGTTTCTCCTTCCTCGCCGTTATTGCTGCTTTGACAGCCTCTATGTCTGTCAGTGCATGCAGCGACCTTTACTGGCCTTGCAAAAAGCCCACAGATTGCTGCCATAACACATACTGTTCTGCCGTGAGTATAGATCATTAGCTTGACTCAATTCCGTGACTCACCCTTTGTGATACTCATAGGGATTCTGCGAACCTACAAAGTAGCTGGAAGTCAGAGTCACTGGGACGTTGGGACAGTAAGCCACATTCCTGCTTTCGCATTTATGATGTGGTTGATGGCACAATACATAGTTCATTGCTGAATCGATCGATATGGTTTGTGGTTGAGTAATGTGATATAAGCAGAGGAAGATGTATATGGTTTTGACAAGGAATGGCCTACGGTCGGGATGCTGCGGATGGAATGACGGTGAAGAAAGTGACAGATTGAAAGTGTGGGGGCTAAGTAGGTGTCGACCATCGAGGAAGCTACGTCTTCTGATTCTGAATCCCTTGCGACGCCAATCACTGAGGAAGCTCCAGCCCAAGTCCAATGATAAGACATGTTCTACGTACATCCAGGATAGGTATGCGACATCAATCCATTGTCACGCTCGAGACGCGTTATTCCATCAATATCTGGCGAGCGGGATGCTTACGATGACAAATATGTCGTGGGGTCAACATGTCAAGGTGCCGTAGTGCTTGTCATTTTGAAACCTTGAAACCTTGGGGCCTCATGCCTTCGAAAGGTTCTATCAATGTCCAGATTCCACCGTTCAGATGAGGATAAAGATTTGACACCGAGCAGCAACGGAGCGCGGATGGCATTTTTTCATCCCCGAGATCTCAGAACTGTATGCCAGTATAAAGGGGATATGAGCAGGATGACCCCGTACCTGATCATCGAGAAGTACTACCTCTTGCGATATCTCAGTCTCGATGAGTGCCACACGAAACAGGCTTGGCTACGGAAAACAATTAGAAAACAAACCAATCGCGACGAAGCTTCTTTGGAACGCTGAACATGCCACCATCACCGTTAGTACTATGGCTGGATAGAGTAGCACAGAGCGCCCGAAGTACTAGCCTAGCGGCCCATGGGTTCTACTGCTCTGGCAGCTTCTACCCATGTCAGGCCCTAGGCTCAAAACAACACCGCGGTCGCCCCACACAAATTTGAAGGAACGAGCTCGAAGTCACGGCATCATCATCATTACTCCCCACTAATGTTCCTGGTTGTTGGACCATATTCCTCCTTCGACAGTGGCGCTATGCAGTTGTCAATTATCATACTTGTGTTATGAGAGGTGATGTTTGATTGATATCGGCAAGGGCAGTCTAGTACACTAACTTATCCTGAATATCCACTGTCCCAGTATTTATACGCTTACAATATGAATCATTCTGCGATTACGTCCATGCATTCACTGTGAGTCTATCGACAGAACCGTCAAAATTATCATAGTTCAACATGTGTGTCTCCTGAACCGCTATGCTGTTCAGTAGTCCATGGCTCCGTAGCCAATACTGTGAAATTAGGGGATTCAAACACGTCTATGCTGGGTTCTATCAACTGACCGGCTCATCCTGATCACCTATCAACGACGCCAGCACTACCGACGCAGTCGTCACAACCTCTCCAGCCTCCTGTACCACCGCCCGCGTACTCGAGCCGGAGCTGGGTAATAATCTTGCCTAGAAAAAGGCGATGCGTAGCCCGCGGTCGATGATGCGCTGCTTCAGGATGAAGAGGACCACGAGGCCGGAAAACATGAGGCCGGAAATTATAAGGATGCGGTCGAGCCAGTCTGTCTTTTCGAGTGCGGTAATAAGTTGCTTGGAGGTACCGAGGATGAGACCGTGGACGCGGATTGGAGAGTTGTAGTAGATGATTCTGAATGGAACAGACGATGAGTATTAGAGAAAAATGGTAGCAGGAGGAACTTGCCTAGTAGCTGGCTTGACAAAACACTGCACTCGAGCTCTTTCTGCATGAGTCCAATTGTTCGTTGCAGTGCCTCTGTGACATCATGATTGGCTTTCATGAGTGCGTCTTCGCTGTAGTTCATTGGTCGGTCGTATCAGAGGGCACGAACGCATGCCGCACACGAACGTGACTCTCTCGCCCGAGATGCTTGTGCTTTTCTTCCGAATGGCAGGAGTTCTCAACAACTCCTCTCGTTGTGACCGACTTTGCGAGTCAATCGCATATTTTGACGCTAGCAATGCTGCTCGAGAGTCTTTGCGTATACTGACATCAAGGGAGGAGGAGCTGTCAGAGGCCGGAGACAACGCTGGACGGTCAAACGGCTACATAATTGACTAATGAATCATGAAAAACCTCGGCTCTTCTCCTCAGCTCTCTCCTTGCCCTTTCAGTCCTGTGGTCATCAACCAGAACATCCAGTTCCTACAAGTGGTGAACGTGGGTTGACCTCAATGCGCGAGGTGACAAACCTCGATCTGCCTTGCCAGGCCTTCGATGTCCTCCCTTACCTCCGCCGCTCATACTTGTTGCGTAGTCAAAGGACCGGCGCAAGCTCTCAGACGAGGAATCTGAAAAGTTGCAACAAGGTCATTATGATGTCGTTCGATAGACTCGATTAGAGAGAGCTTCAGCATCTAGCGTTGTTGGGATAGTTAGCATATCTGAAAAGGAAGGTGCAGTTTAGCCTTGAGGACACTACAAATATAGCTCTGGCAGGGCCTCCTCCTGACCACGTGCATAACTTCAAGTGTTAAGTACTGCAATATATACATCGTCCCCGACTCTCCCCTTTAATTAGTTGATTTCCATTATAGTGACATTATGTAATTCCCAAAACCTTTTTCATAATTTGTTATGGAGCGAGGTCGAAGTCCAACACACCACTGTTTTCAAGCATGTGTAAGGACAACATCAAGTATTACTCCCTGCTAGTGTTTCTCGTTGTTTATGTTCCTTACTTATATTTGATTGATATTGGCAAGGTATCTCGAATACACCGTGACTACTTATGTCACAACTAATATCATGCCTTTGATACTACTGGTTCATGCGTGTCCATCTCGACTACGATGCTGCGTCCATAATCACCAGAGACAGCCCTCCACCTTACCCTACTGAGCTCAGATGGGTTGAATAACCACTTTTGACTAATTTTCAACTTCCCGGCGAGGGAGCGTATGCTGAGCATCAGGCGAGATACTGCAACTGCGCTGATTGCCAACTGTGAGCTAAATAATAACGCTGCTCAGCAAACGCTGACGATACACGCGAGTGCAAAAGCTCACTTTGACCAAGTTGCTGGACCATTGATCTGTAAACTCCGAGCATTAGGCGCTACACGACCGAAGAGCAAGATGGTCAACATACGACAGGCTTCGTGGTTAAACGAGCACCGACTACGGAAAATGTGGCTGAGGCTGTGTACTGTTTAGCGCCCTGATCGGTGGATGAGATACTCATTATTCACCCATCGAAACGAAGAAGACAAGGCCACCACTAAATAATCAGTGAGCGTGAAAAAGATACTTCACGGAATGGGACTCACTCTCGTACCAGACGCCGCATTAATTGATCCATCCGCAAGTCATGAGAGACCTTCGCGACTCGTGCGATCGTGAACCCAAACAAGATAGTGTGGATGATAGTACTTGGAACGAAAACTGTCCATATCATTGATGGGGGTGGTGCAGAACATCCTGGAATGTTTGATATCTTCCGCTGAAGCTGCAGAGACTCTGCAGATGACGTCAGGGACGAAAGACTCAATCCCATCATTATGAGGGAAGATAAAACGCATGCTGCGTAGCTGAAGCATGCAACCGCCCGTGCAATAGCACTATGGGAGTACATGTACCACACGCGAAGGAGGAGAATTCCTGTTATTGCGATGTTTTAGCAGATATACGGTAACTCGTATGGGATCACTGGGACCTTGGTTAATGCATATTACGATGATAGAAAGCTCAAATGCAGCGCGAATCCATTGAGTGCACCTTAAACAATGATTAGTTCATATGGGCCATGAACAAGGATAAATTCAGCCTTACGACTAAGTATCATTGATTGTGATATGACTTTATGAGCGTATTCAATAGTAGAAAACGAATTATCAAACCTGAGCTGGTATCTCGGCCCCAAACAGCGCTAAGAAATTCGATCGTTTCATTGAACGATTGAAACGAAGAATCACAATCCTCACCAGCATTTGTTGGTCTTAGATATGCATGGCCAGGTAAATGTCAGAGCAAACCCTGAGCGGTAGTTGATTGGACCTACATCATGACGACGAATGGAAGATATCGGTTCTAAAGCAGCTTCGTCAGATAATGGCTCACTTCAGAGAGAAACACAGAGCTCACCAAGAAAAACAGAACACGCGATATGCTCCATGGCCCCGACCAGAAGTATTCAACCTGAGATGCAAACATGATGGAGGGAAGTCTTGACAACGCTATGAACCGCCACACACCTCTTCTCCGAAGGTAGTCAGTAGATCGTAAACCAGAAGTGTGAAACATGCTATTTCTAGATAATGAGCACTCTGAAAGGCAGACAGCGTATGCAAATCGTCATCGACAAGAGGAAACGGTATACCAGCAGAGCTGTTCATGATCATGGTCGTGAGCATCGAGAAGCTGTCCTTTCTACCTTATGAGCATGACCCTTAGACGCCAAGCATTGATGCCGTTGACATCTTGATGCATAATTGGCACATTGCAATGATTGCATAGGAGATACGAGAAAGGAAACAAATCACTGATGTCAAACCAATCCTGTGCGTTGTTGAGGACCTTATAAAATGAAAATGGTGCTTACATGCAAACCGACACGTTTCACCTGGGCCTCTAGAGCTTGTTCACTCCTTCAGGTGGTTTCAAAATAGCGAATAGACCGTTTCGGACGAGGGAAAATGTTCTGGCTGATATCTACTTGACTCGGCGCAATGCTAATGATAGCTCTCTAGAGAAGGATCCCCGAGGGCCAAACCGAAGCCCCTGCGGTCTCGTATTGCACTACACTAAAATTAAAACACAGCGTTAGTTGACAGGTCCACATCTGATACTGAACGTGCACATACTGAGTCTGGTTTAGGTCACGGTAGTACTTGGCACACTGCACGCCCATGGGCGGTGCGGCTGCGCCGTAGATAGCGATATTCCCCCACGGTAGGACTCTCTAGCTAAGTTCGATTTTTCTGCATAGATTGGTGGCTCATGCACATGAAAGATTAATGAGTGTGCATCACCGTGACTGTCGGTGTTTGAAAACCATTGGTTCACCAGGGCATATCATCATTTTGCCATACGCATGTCGGCTTGAACTTCGTCGACACCTGATCAAAGCTTCTCTGTGGAGGTAATTGTATCTGGCCGGCGCTCGAGCTTCCATGTGCACACTTTGCGGCATTAATTTGATGTCTGGTCGTTGCTGTAGTCAAGAACGTATCAGAACGTATCTAGCTATGCTTTTAACGAGGTATGTTCTGGTCTATTTTCATGTAGTCTCACGTTCCTTCTCAACCTGGCAGGCATCTGTAGGTCAGCAAGCCCGACTTTGCCCGATTACTACGCTCCTGCCAGCATAGCGCAGTAGCTAAGGCCCTGCCAATTCCGATCCTCACGCATTTGTCCGAAGGGGCCCCGGGGTGGGGTGGTGGTCTGTGAGCATTGGGTTACCAGAGCTGAGCCCGCAGTTCGAGGAGTCAACGTCTGACGGTCACGGAGACTCTCAATCTGCTGGAACGATGACGATGGCAATCTACGTGTCTAGCCAGATCTGTGAACATGAAAGTTAAACCTTAATCGATCAATCAACTATCCGTTCGTGTTCATTTTCGCTTTTCAGGGCTGCATTCATGGCGCGAGTATGCAAGTGTTGAGTGCGGGTGCTTTGCGGAAATTTGGGGTGAGTACTTGCAAGTTGTTGAAATTCAGTAGAGTGCGACATTCAACAGCTTGTTTGCAAGGTCTTCAAGTTGCCAAAGAACGTTGGTCATTGTTCTTGTCCATGCGTCATTTGTTGTCCGATACACGCACATTACCAACTTAAGCCTCGGTCCAGGGCGATCGTTAATATCATTGATCACCTGGTCACTCGTGTGGGGCACTGGGACTTCAAGGTCTTGGAAAACTGTTCGCAACTTCACTATTTGGTATTTTCAATCTATCATCAGGATTCCTTGGTGTGGTGTGAAACAGGCAACCAACGTGACGCATCGTGTTGTCAAGAATTGAACTTCCTGGAGACATGGAGATTCAGCTGAACATCGGCTTCCGCTATCTGTTGTCCTTGCTTATATATAGGTGCGTTTGAGTTTTGCATCTAATTCATTCTAACTTAAACTCGATGCCAATGTCCACAGAGGCGCCTTCACTTCCCTCTCCGTCTAATGACCAGACGTACATGTACGTATCTGCCCTTGAAGCCGGACACTTGAGTGTCCCTCGGGATTTGATCGCGGCTGGTGATCAATCGGACGAACCGATGGTTTGCCCCTCACTCGCATTCTTCCTGCGTCACTCGAAGAACAATAAGCGAAACGTTTTCGACCTAGGAATTCACAGAGACAAAAGAGTTTGCGCCTGCTGCAACAGAGAAATTCTTACCTGACGTGAAGCAGACGGTGGCAGAGTCTTTGGAGTCGGGTGTTCCCCCTTCATCCGTTGACTTGGTGGTCCTAAGTCACCTCCATTGGGATCAGTGAGACGTTCAGCGCCCAAGGTGGTATAAATAGTTTAACCCGTCTTCCCTCAGTGTCGGAGATCCCTCCCCGTTTACGACTGCCGAGTTTGTTCTTGGGGGAGGATCGAAGAAAGCTTTAGGTCTGGAGACTGCTTCCTCCCTCAATCCTACATTCTTTTCATCCATTTGTCTACCGGAAGACCGTCTACACTTCGTCACAGCTTCCGACCTAAACGTGGCAATCGGTCCCTATCCGCGCGCAATGGTCATTTTCGGTGATGGTAGCATGTATATCATTGACGCACCAGGTTCTTCTCTGCATGCATGAGACTGGAGGATTGCTTAGGCTTGTCCATTGCAGGGCACGTCAACGGACATATCAACATCCTTGCGCGCACCTCCGCAGACAGTGCTTGGATCTTGCTAGGCGGAGATTCAGCTCATCACCCTCATCTGATCACTGGAAAGATGCAAGTTGCGTACCGTGTCAACGCGGATGGCGGGGTGACATGTGTCCAAGACTACAAGGAAGTCGCGGAGGAGAACATTCGCAGGATAAGGTCGTTGTTAGGGTTCCCGAGGGTGCAGGTCTTGGTTGCACATGATATAATTTGGTATGAAGAAAACAAGGGTAAAGATGTCTTCTTACCGCACACAATACCGCCGCTTGTACAATGATGGATGGATGCCTCCTGCGTTTAGTGAAACACAGCACGAGTGGTTGCAGACAGTAGCCACTATGTGCGACGTAGTTCACACTTGATAGGACCTACTACTACTACAATAAAATATTTACCGAACACTGCCACCTTGAGCAGCGAGCGCTACAAAAAATATCTGAAGCCTTGGGGTAGCCCTAGAGCCTGCTCTTCGGCTTCGGCAGCTTCATTGCACCGGGAAAGATGCCTCCTAAATGCCCAAAACATCACAATAGACATGGTGCTTGTCAAGATGCACATGACATATGAGTTCACGTATGAAGGTCCCCAACGAGATGGCCAAAAGTACCTAAGAGGCGTCAGCGGCACCACAGAGTAACAGGACGATATGAACTGACGATGAACCGATGTAGCCAAGTGATGACATGGCATTGATTAATGCGATGGCTGCGGCGCGTTTCGACCGTGATTGGGAAAATGTATTCATGACCCAGGTCAAAGAAACAACATGTGCAACTGGAGCTTGAGCCATAAAGAATCTTTATGGAGAACATAAGTCCGTGGGATTGCAGGATGAGGAGAAGGTCCGTACAGTGACAGATATCGAACAGCCGTATTCATAGTAGAAATTGCAGTCATAAACCCAACGATGGCGACAAATAGAGGGCCAGCGGTATGCCAGAAGCGATCACCAGTTGCATCGGAATGCCTTCGTCATTGTTACATCACCAATCAGGTCTGTCAAGTGAATACTGACCTAGCCACAAGAAACGACGTTGCAGTTCCCAGAATCCACGGAGGTGCACAGAGTAAGAGGGTGATAGTCGAGTTGTAACCCATTGTAGCAGATAGTGTCGGGAAAAAAATGCGGAACGACAAGGAAGCGTCCATCAAGATAAGAGCAGCACCAAGCCACCAAACCCTCCAGTCCGTGAAAGCCTCAACAAGGCCAGACCAACCCTCTACGATTGTGCCTTTGTGCTCATTTCCGGCCGCAACTTCCTCCTCCATCCGTCGTTTGGCCAGGGCCTGTTCATCAGATAAAAGCCAAACGCTTGGTGATGACGGAAAGTCTGGCAAAATCCAGATTGCAGATACTGCAACGACAATGGTCAAAGCCCCCTCCACAAAGAAGAGCCACCTGCAGCAGCAAAGTCAGAGCAGTTCTATTTTGAGAGCATGTATATTTCGCCTCAGACCTCCAACCCGTAAAGCCTAGTGTACCATCTAGGCCTGCCAAAATTCCTGACGCTATAAGAGCACTGAAAGCATTGCTGACTGAGCTGCCGCAGGCAAGAAGCGCTGTACGGAACCCTAGTTCATTGCGCTTGTACCTAGACAAATTTCAGTGTATACTGTTCGGAGGTATTGGGCAACTTTACCATCGTGAAAGAAGGAAAATAGCCCCAGGAAAGAACGCTGCTTCAACAAATCCAAGCATGAAGCGCAAGATAAGAGCGGTATGATATCTAAAGCAACGTTGGCTCAAGAGCGACAAAAGTGATAGATACTAACGTTTGTGCTACACCTTTCATGACCCTCGTCAGTCAGGCAATGTTGATTAAGTGAATGATGTACGTACCGATGAACACAGTGATAGCACCCCATATTGCCATGCAGCTTGAGAGGTACAGCGACGGCCTTGTCATGCGATCTAAGAACATGTTGCTTTTGAATTCTCAGATGGGCCACGGAAGGATAACGTGCTGGTAACATACGAAGGAGCTTGCGTCAACAAATACCCCACATAAAATATGCTCATGAGTGAGTTAAACTGATTCCCCGTCATGCCAAGGTCCTCCTCAAAACCACGCAGCCTCGCTGCACTATTTTGACCAAGAGGCAATTAAGCCACACTACTCCGATCATGATTTCGAAGGGTCACGTACGCTGCATTAGTGCGATCCATCTATGCAACGAGTTAGAGGGTATACTGGCATATTTATCAATACAAACCCAGGGATAGTAACAGGACAGTTTTTGATACTTAGCGAGGATCCCCAGCCCCTACAATAGTATGCATAGAGGAAACATTAGATACACCAACTCACACAGCTCATAATGTAGATCAAAACTAGGAAGGCGACTCGAAGGTCCAACTTACGGAGAAGCCTCTTCTCCACCATCTGTCTGCGCTGCTCATCATGTTCAGGAAGAACCAGACTATCACGGCTTCTGTCAGATGCGCCGTAGTGAGAACTGCTGCCTGCACCGAGCAGGGGAAGATCTGACATTCTTATGGACGAAAGAGATGTAAAGCAGCAGATTCCCGCTGCGTCAGTCGGTATATCGGTATGTGGCGCGCCCTGTTCCGATTCATACTTCGGAGCCTCTTCGACTCCAAAGCTATGATGGAAGTGTCAACGAAAATAACCCACATTGATGGCAGAGACATTCGGAAGCGAATACTCGGCATCTGCGTCAGCCTGACGTCAGGACCCTGCAAAACGGCCCTCAACTTTCAAGTAGGCGCGGTTCACGTTGTGAGTTGGTTTGCAGAAGGAAAAGTCTGGCGCAGGCTGCGCAGTGGGCACTTCCTATAGATGGGCACGATGAAAAATGCAAAATGCAGACCACTGGTGGAACCTCGGATTCTTCTATGCGTGCCCAGGTCAAGCGCGGTGACTCCTCTCACTGAAGTCCAGTTCGGAAGTTCGGCCCGGTTAAGGATTGACTGTGGTCACGTGCATTTCGTAATATCACTATGATTCAAATATTCAAGTTCGAACTTCGAAATCGCGACTCTGTCATTCCTTCTAAGGTCTGACTAGGGGGCCGACATGGGGTTTCTGGGCAAGTCTTCTGCTTTCGCGTTTCTCACCTATCATCGATATCTCGCTTGACTGCTGATATTAACAATCTTTGACCATTTGCACCCGGCATCATCCTCACTCTGGACAATCACGCACAGCCAGGGCGTAATCTATTTCTTCATCGATTCATTCGTTTGGCGTACAACGGGCCCGGCAAGCGCGACTTGTGTTGTCAAGGATTGAACTTTGTGGAGTCATCTGCTTTCCTCGCTTATATATAGGCACGCTTGAGTCTTGGGTCTGATTCATCCTTGAACTTCATACCGATGTCGACAGATGCGCATTCACTCCCTCCTCCGTCTGATGAGCAGGCGTACATGCATGTATCTGCCCTTGAAGCTGGACACCTGAGTGTTCCTTTGGGTCTCATGGCGGCCGGTCAATCGGATGAACCGATAATTTTTCCCTCACTTGCATTCTTCCTGCGTCATTCGAGAAGCAATAAGCGGGTCGTTTTCGATCTAGGAATTCACAGAAACATTAAAGAGTTTGCACCTGCTGCAATACTAGTAGTGCCTGAGGTGAAGCAGACTGCGGCAGAGTCTTTGGAGGCTGGTGGAGTTCCCCCTTCCTCAGTTGACTTGGTAGTCCTGAGTCACCTACATTGGGATCAGTGAGTCATTCAACGTCTGAGGTAGTATCAATTGCCTAACTTTCTTAACTTCCCATAGCGTCGGAGATCCCTCCCCGTTTACGACTGCCGAGTTTGTCCTCGGGGAAGGATCGAAGCAAGCTTTAGTAGACCCTGGTTCCTGTCACAGTCCTGTAGCCTTTTCATCCATTCGTCCACCGGAAGACCGTGTACGCTTCGTCACAGCTTCTGACCTAAATGTGGCAATCGGACCCTACCCGTCCGCAATGGATATTTTCGGTGATGGCAGCATGTATATCGTCGATGCATCAGGTACTTCTCGACTGCTTGTATGAGACTGGAAGAAAGTCACTTAAGCTTGTTTACTGCAGGGCACGCTGATGGGCATATCAATATCCTTGCACGCACTTCCCATGACGGTGCTTGGATCCTGCTAGGCGCAGATTCAGCTCATCACCCTCATCTGATTACTGGGAAGATGCAAATTGCATGCCGTGTCGACGCGCAAACAGGCGCGGTGACATGCTCCCACCAGTACAAGGAAGTCGCGGAGAAAAACATTCGCAGAATGAGGTCGTTGTTAGAGATCCCGAGGGTGCAGGTTCTAGTTGCACATGATATAGTCTGGTATGAAGAAAATAAGGGTAAAGAAGTTTTCTTACCACACACAATACCGCCACTCGTATAATGATGGATGTCGTAGGCGTCACGCCCAAAGTAGATCCCCTGCATTTATTACAATATACAGGACAAGCTATTGCATACATTCTCCACCACACACGACATAGTTCATGATCTGGAAAAGCGCGACTCGAACAGTGCATAATTAATGTATTTTGATGCATATTTCAACCGTGTACAGTATATCATTAACCAGCCCTTGACCCACTCCCACAGCAGAGCAGCGACTCGGAGTGCTAGAGAAGATATCTAAAACCCTTGGGCTGTCCTAAAGATTGCTCTTCGGCTTCAGCAGCTTCATTGCACCGGGAAAGATGCCTTCTAAATACCCATAACATCCCAATAGACAGGACGCTTGTTAAGATGCAAATGATATACGAGTTCACGTACGAAGGTCCCCAACTGGACGGCCAAAAGTATCTGTGGCGGCGTCAGTAGCAGCATATAGCACGAGGTCACTGTGAACTGACGATGAACCAATGGCACCAGCCGATGCCATGGAATTTATTAGTGCGATGGCTGCAGCGCGTTTCGACTGTGATTGGGAAAAGGTATTCATGACCCAGGTCAAAGAGACGACGTAGGCGACTGGGCTCTGAGTCATCAAGAATCTTCACGGTGCACGTAAGCCTGTAGAATCGCAGAACGAGGATGGGAGAGTTCGTACAGGGACAGATATCGCATAGTCGTATTCATAGTAGAAATCGCGAGCATGAACCCAACGATGCCGATAAGTAAAGGGCCAACAACATGCCAGAAGCGATCACCAGTTGCATCGGAGTGCCTTGGCTCAATATTGTTAATTCACCTGGTATTGGGCCTCTGAAGGAAATACTGACCTGGCCACAACAAATGAGGCTGCAGTTCCCAAAATCCACGGAGGTGCGCAGAGCAACAGGCTGGTAGTTGCATTGTAACCCATTGTTGCGGATAGTGTCGGGAAAAAAAGGCCGAATGACATCGAGGAAGCCATCAAGTTAAGGGCAGCACCAACCCACCATACCTTCCAATCCGTAAGAGCCTCGGCAAGACCAGAAAAGCCCTCTCCAGGTTTGCCTTTACGCTCATTTACGGGCGCAACTTCCTCCTCCATCCGGCTTCTGGCCAGGATCTGTTCATCAGGTAGAAGCCAAGTATTCGGAGTTGAAGGAAAATCGGGTAAAATCAACATTGCAGACAATGCAACCACGATGGTCAAAGTGCCCTCCACAAAGAAGAGCCACCTGCAGCAGCAAAGTCAGAATGGTTTTACTTTTGGGAGCACGGGCATTTCGCCTCAGACCTCCAAGCCGTAAAACCTAGTGTACCATCTAGGCTTCCCAAAATCCCTGACGCGAAAAGAGCACCAAAAGCATTACTGACGGAGGCGCCGCAAGCAAGAAGTGCTGTGCGTAACCCTAGTTCATTTTGCTTATACCTAGAGAAGTTTCAGTACGTGCTGTTCGGAGGTATTGGATAATTATACCATCGTGAAAGAAGGAATACAGCTCCGGGAAAGAATGCCGCCTCCACGAATCCAATAAAGAAGCGCAAAATAAGAGCGGCATAATATCTAGAGCAGGGTTATCAGTGGACAGAATTGAAAATATCTAGATACTAACGTTTGTACTGCACCTTTCATGACCCCTCGTTAGTCGGTGTCGATCAAGTGAAAGCTGCAGCCTGTACGTACCCATGAACACGGTGAGAACACCCCATATTGCCATGCAGCTCGAGAGGTATAGTGATGGCCTTTTCATGCGATGTAAGATCATGTTGCTTTTGAATTCTCAGCTATGCCGCAGAAGGATAAGGTGTAGGAACATACGAAGGAGCCTGCGTCAACAAATACCCCACATAAAGGATGCTGGTAAGTGTGTTAAATTGGTTCCCAGTCATGCCAAGGTCCTCCTCGTAACCACGCAGTCTCGCTGCACTTGCAAGTGGGCGGTTAAGCAACTCTATCCCAAGTGATTTTGAAGGGCCACGTACGCTGCATTAGTGCGGTCCATCTGTGAACAAAATTTAGGTAGTTACGGGAACACTAGGTGTATCAACTCACATAGTTCATAATGTAAACCAGAACTAGGAAGGCTACCCGACGGTCCAACTTACGCAGAAGTCTCTTCTCCACGATTGATCTGTCAATGTAATCGAAAGCAAGCGTTGGATTGTCGTCACTGCTTCTGCCAGAGACATCGTAGTGGGAATTGTCACAGTCGACTGCACCACTGAGCAGGGGTCGATATGACATTCCTGAGGATGTAAGATTCAGTGGCATCCATCTCGGTAACCGGGTACCAATATATGCGTAGAGTGTTGCGGGTTCAATCATGATAATATCGAGTCTCCCAAGTTGAAGTGAAAAAGTAAGTTTACCACATCATTACTTACGGCAGTTAAGTTGCAACGCGGTCACCGCTGCCCCCGGAAGCTACTATGTAATGCCATTGTATCTGCGTTAGGCAAGTGTCAGGACTCCGTAATCATAGTTTGATATGGCCCTGCAAAACGGGTCCTCGACTTAATTAACAGGTCTGCATAGTTTCAAGTTGTGAGTTGGCTGTGAGTCTCAATTTTAATCAAGTTGGCAAAGTCTGACATACTTATTGGCAGATGTGGCACTACGCAGGAGTGCAGATAGCTGGCGAGACGTGTAGAAGGACCAATTGTCTCTTTCTAAGTACATGGGTGGTCAGAGTCTGTCTAGGAAAAACTGCAAAACTGCAATAAAGTGCGTTCCAATATTTGCTTCCGAGTCACGTCATGGCGTACTCCGTGCGAGCCAGCCCTGGAACCACTCGTTGAGAATACTACGTACCTTGCATACTCAGCCATCACATCAAGTTAACAGGCTTCCCTTTGTCCATTGTCCGAGTCATTCCGCCGTTGCACCCTTGACACCAACGCCTTTATTCTCTCGTTTCTTCGTCACACCTTACCTTACAGTACTGAAGTAGATTACTTTCAATCATACTTTGTCACTCGTTCTTCGGCTAGATTTGAATCACACTCTATTCCCATCGGAACGCCATTCGTCATTCATTGCGATATCAATACTGAAGTTGCTAATCTGAAGGCTGGTGTCTTCTTTATATGGGACAAGAATACTGTCATCGTGCACAAATCAGCAAGTTGACAACAATTTAAAGCCTTCTGCAATTGCAAGCTTCGTGTTTCTCCTGCCTACTATCATATCGATCCGACGATAAAAGTCAATAACATGAAAACATGATGCGGCTCTCCATCTGACTGGGTCAAATAATATTTTTTACGTGTCCTGCTTCGTGAAATTCATTCGTTCTATGTATAGTATACGCTCACCGACAAGATCATATGACGCATATCTTGCCCACCACAAGATAATCCCTACCGAACAATGTTTGCTGAGGACCGCTGAGCAGGGAGTGCTACAGGAGATATCTAAAACCCTTAGGTAGCCCTAGAGCTTTCTCTTCTGCTCCGACAGCTTCGTTACAACCGGGAGAGGTGCTCCCTAAATAACCAAAACATCCCAATAGACACGACGCTTGTCAAGGTGCAAATGATGTATGAGTTCACGTATGAAGGTCCCCAACTGGACGGCCAAAAGTACCTTCAACGGCGTCAGTAGCAACATAGAGCACGAGGGTCGCTGTGAACTGACGATGAACTAATGAGACCAGCTGATCCCATGGTGTTTATTAATGCGATAGCTGCAGCGCGTTTCGAATGTGACTGGGAAAAGGTATTCATGACCCAGGTCAAAGTGACAACATAGGCGACTGGGCTCTGAGCCATAATGAATCTTCGTGGAGCAAGTAAGTCCCTAGAGTCGCAGAACGAGAATGGGAGAGTTCGTACAGGGACAGATATCTCATAGCCGTGTTCATAGTAGAAATCGCGAGCATAAACCCAACGATGCCGACAAGTAGAGGGCCGACGATATGCCAGAAGCGATCACCAGTTGCATCGGAGTGCCTTGGCTCAATATTGTCAATTCACCTATCGGACCTGTGAAGTAAATACTGACCTGGCCACAACGAATGAGGTTGCAGCTCCCAAAATCCATGGAGGTGCGCAGAGCAAGAGGCTTGTAGTCGCGCTGTAACCCATTGTAGCAGATAGCGTCGGGAAGAAAATAACGAATGACGTCGAGGAAGCTATCAAGTGAAGAGCAACACCAAGCCACCATACCCTCCAATCCATAAGAGCCTCAGCAAGACCAGAAAAGTCCCCTTCGGGCTTGCCTTTGTGCGCAATGCCGGCCGCAACTTCCTCCTCCATCCGTCGTTTTGGCCAGTGTCTGCTCATCAGGCAAAAGCCAGACGCTCGGCGTCGAAGGAAAATCGGGTAAAATCCAGATTGCAGACACTGCAGCCACGATGGTCAAAGTGCCCTCCACAAAGAACAGCCACCTGCAGCAGCAAAGTCAGAACAGTTTTACGTTTGGGAGCACGGGTATTTCGCCTCAGACCTCCAAGCTGTAAAACCTAGTGTACCGTCTAAGCTTCCCAAAATTCCCGACGCAATAAGAGCACCAAACGCATTACTGATGGAGGCGCCACAAAAGAGAATTGCTGTGCGTAACCCTAATTCATTGCGCTTGTACCTAGACAAATTTCAGCACACGAGTTCGGAGATATTGGACAATAATACCATCGTGAAAGAAGGAATATAGCTCCGGGAAAGAATGCCGCCTCCACGAATCCAAGCAAGAAGCGCAAGATCAGAGCGGCATGATATCTGATACACAGTTAATTCGAGAGAGGCAATAATGATAGATACCAACGTTGGCACTGCACCTTTCGTGACCCTCGTTAGGCAATGTTGATCAAGTGAAAGCTGTGTGACGTACCCATGAACACGGTGAGAGCACCCCATGTTATCATGCAGCTCGAGAGGTATAGTGATGGCCTTTTCATGCGATGTAAGATCACGTTACTTTTGAATTTTCAGATTTGCCGCGGAAGGATAAAGTGTCGGTACATACGACGGTGCTTGTGTCAACAAATACCCCACATAGAGGATGCTAGTAAGTGTGTTAAATTGGTTCCCAATCATGCCAAGGTCCTCCTCAAAACCACGCAGCCTCGCTGCACTTGCGAGTTGGGGTGTCAGGCCACCTTACTCTAAATGTTTTCGAAGGGCAACTTACGCTACATTAGTGCGGTCCATCTGCGCAGGGGGTTTAGACAAATATAGAAAGACTAGGTGCAACGACCCACAACGTTCATGATGTAAACCAGAACTAGAAAGGCCACTCGAAGGTCCAGCTTACGGAGAAGCCTCTTCTCCACGATCGAACTGTCAATGTCATCCAAAGGAAGAGTTGGACCGTCATCACTACTTCTGTTAGAGATAGCATCGTAGTGGGGACTGCAGTCGACTGCACCAAGCAGGGGGCGATCTGACATTGTTGTGGATGTAAGAGATTCCTCCTAGACGTAGCTCGCATTGCATTTCGGTTACTGAGTGTTATTGTACTATGCCGCAGTAAGCCGTATACAGTACCTCCGAGTCTCTTCCGGTTATGAATCTATAGTATGATTCGGAGCCTAATCGCTCCCAAGTTGATATGAAAACAAACTTCACCAAATTATTCCTTCAATCCAGCGGTAGTGAGGACTTTCGACGATCCACCATCAGGCCGTCAGGAGCTAGGCATGATTTCAAGCTGTGAGTTGTGAGCGGCAATTTTAATCAAGTCTGGCGCACTAATCAGATGCAGTACGCAAAGTGTGAGACACCTGGCGGAACGTGCAGAAGGGCTGGTTGTTTCCTTCTACTACTGCAAAACTGCCACAAAAGCCTGAGGACGTTCCAATTGATGCTTTGTCATTGCACTCTGCTACGACTCATGTTGTCCATTGAATATGATGAAAGCTAGTGACACGTCTTGACTAATCATTCGTCTCGCTTAGTCGATGGTTCTCGCGTCTTTCCACCTCAGTCTTTTACACTCAGACCGAGTCTCTCGTTTCTCTCCCTCCAACGTCCGTTGCTTGTACTGCGAAGTTGCTGATTCGTGTGTGGGGACCGTTTTGGACTGATAAGTTGATCATGGTCATCATACACAAATCACCAACTCAACAAGTCTTCTGCTTTCCCGTTTATCACCTATCGTCCTTTGGCTGAAAAAGTCAACGACATCATCATTGAGTTCTCCATCGTCAGTTTATGGCTAGGTTGACAACGCCTTCGACGGCAATAGTGAAGTTCACACTACAGTGTACTGTGTGACTGTGCATCCAAACTGGTATCTAATCGGCGAGCAACCCTGAGCAACCTCCCAGGGAACTTTAGAACTTGAGCCTACTCGTTGTCATTCCTTCCCATGGACCCATACGACTGAGCAAGCTTTTTCGGTGGGTAATACCGGGTCGTATCAAGAATATCAAATTTTTTAGGTGCTTTCCAATCATTCTCATCTCATCCTCACACCTCTCTCCCTTCCGACAGCACTGCTAGGTTCGTTCCTTCGGAGCGTTGACAGCCTCTCCCATTCGCTGCGCATACACAGACCACCACAAAATGACTAACTGGCAAGATCCCCAAGTGATCTACAACTGGAGCGTAGCGTTCGCCGATATCAACCTTTCTCATGCTGGGGTATTCGGGTGCGTTTCTTCTACGTCCCTTCAATATCGATCCAGGAAGCTTACGTAGGAATCGATATGTTGGAAGATGGAGTTATCTTCATTCTTGCCAGGTCGAAAATGCTTTACTTCGTCGTCAGCTTCCATTTCGATGGCAAATGGTGAGCATACTTATGTACGTATGATGTCTTCATTGTTGAGTTTGACGTTGGATCTTCAGGTTTCTTATTTGACCGGTCGAACACTCCTTTCGTGACTCTCATTCTTGTCGTCAGTGACCCTACCAAACACATCGTATTCGTATTCACCACCAAGTTTCAGTGCCGTGACGAGCCTCGGCGCCCAGCCTTATATTTACTGCCATCGTAAGCATCCCGAATAACCACCCGCGCTTCCCTTACACTTCCCAATCCTTGCAGAAATATTGAAGTTCCTGGCGGTAGGGCGTTCGTCCCTCCATCCTCAATGACATCTTTTCATACCGATTTCCCCAGTTCTCCAGGAACATCATTATCGCTTGTACATCCACGAACCTCGCGATTCGGACGTAAGCGTCTTATTCCTGGTGGTTACTCAATTTTCACTCATCTTATGCGAATAAGATGGACCATTTGGAAGACCAATTATTTTGTCTGTGTGTTTTATGACTCATAAACCCTGGGGGCCTGGTTTAACATTGATGCTCGGTACGCACCCTGCACATAAGTATACGTCACAACGACCTGACCTCCATAAAACAAAAACAGACTCAACAGAACACAAGTCTCAACATCTCTATCTTCCGGATTCTGTGAATCCACAATCGGTGGATCTTACATATTCACCTGCACCGTCTACGTACAGTAAGGATCCTGCCCCGCCCCGTCGAGGTCTCGCGGTATCATAGCACAAGCACTTAGCGATTCACCACAGCTACGATCCCTCATCTTCGTACTCGTGAAGTTAAAAATCTTCGGGCATTGGCGCTCCTCGTCATGTTCTCTATGGACGATCATACGTACCCAGGGTGTCATCTACTTCTTTATCGCGTTTTTCGCTAGCGTCGTCCCGCTCGTGCGTCCTTCTCGTCTCTCTTTTTGTGGTGCTCGTGCTGAAGTATACCCCGAAGGTCTTGCGTGGCTGAACCTCAATTGTGAGTGACAACTATGTGTTCCCGAGGGATGTTGATTGGTTGATTGATTGATGGGGTGGAATAGATATCATGAATGTGTTTTTATTTGCCCTGGTATGTCAAGATTTGATCCGTTCATTCTGTATTCGCTGACGGAGACCTGTTTGTAGCTACTTGTATCATGTACGACTCTCTTCCTCACCCACTTCTTTACTGACACTCACTCACACATATAGGACGATGGTATCGAGCCGAGCAGTGATTCCGACATTCACCACGCCTCAGTGTACCAGTCGCAGGTAAGCCATTGAATACACCACCCTCGCACGCTCACGCGATCCTCGTGCTTTCAGAACTCCCGTCGGAAGTCCGCTAGCAGGAACGACGGAGCTCGAGAAAGACAACGTGCGAATTGCGAGTCGCGTCGTGTCGTCCGTGTGAGCCACGCATCTATATCTCTTTTTGTCGGTTTGGTTGTATGGAGATGGAGTGGTGGAGTGGTGTTCCCGATGGCATGCCTCGGGCGACTCTGGGATGCTCGGTGGTTCGGTATTCTATAGTACTGCGTTGCAAGTCCTGTACTTCCACCCAGACTCGCATGGGCCTTTGAACATGACGTTCGTGCCGATATTCTTCCGACGTATAATATGATAATACACTTTCCACTGTTGAAAGCGGTATG
>JABBWA010000527.1:0-27337 GCA_016628065.1 Suillus lakei
CCGGGACGACACTAGAGCGGACTCACGTAATGTCTGCACCCGGAGCTTCATAGGGTATAGGAAACGCCTCCGTTTCCTCTCTGAAAGTTGCTGGAGGTGGAGTAGAGCGACCTGCAGATGGGATATCGTCGTTGGAGATGCGACCATCTAACTCTGAGCCAGATATTGAGTTCACGTCTGCCCGATCTGTCCTCTCTTCTCGCATCAAAAGATGACGCTAATAACCCTGGCCTTGTCCTCATATGGGGTGTGTCCGAGTCAAGAGCACCAGAATCAAAGCCGCTTCCAGGTGTGGCGCTTGAAGGCCGTGCGGGCTGATTCCAGTAGGAGGTAAACGATAGGCCCTACCTAGAAATTCGCTTTGTGGAAGCAAGTTCGGACCTGGAGAGCCGCTGGTGAAGCTTTCTGGTGTGAACCGCGCAGGGATATTGGGCACTGGAGGTGTTCCAGTATACTGCGCACGCCAAGCGCGGAGATCAGGTGTGCCAATTGGGGTTGGTGTCCCCGAATGAAAGACATTGCCCTGTCGTGGGCTGGCAATATTGACTGGGCGTGATGGGGATGACATAGATTTAGAGAGTGTTAGTGACGTTGGTGGTCGTGGTACCGGTCGAAGGAAGCGATCCGGCTGAAAAGCAGACTGTAAGTCATACGGTATTCCCATATCGGGAGTAATGGGGCTGAAGTAGTACTACTACCGCATACTAGTAGTAGCTGTCAAGTTTAATTTCGCTCCTGCCTCAGGCCTAAGACTCAGATTAGTATCAACTTTTAGTTTATTTCTTCAGACCATTCTTCGATAAGTTATACGAGCTCAGTCAAAGCGAGAAATAAATTCAGGTGTAACTGTAACCGAGTTTGACCTAGCGCAACCCCATGAGTTTCCCGAATTAGCGGCGTGTGAACCAAGGGTAAATTTCCGATTGTGCCGCGCACCCATGATAGTCAGATGGTCGAGGCCCAATGACCGCGAGGTGCACTGCTGCAGCGCTGAACCTAGTGATGTGAATTAGTTTACAGCGCCAACTTAACTGCTAAAGCTTGCTCTTCTGCTCATTAAAAGGTTCACTCGAAAAAGTCGGTCACCCTATCCTTACCGACGTTATGTAAATGATCAATAGGCTAATCCACGGCAAAACTAAATAGCCTATTGCTAGACTGGTGACCAGCCCCAGTCTAGCCTATTACTGCGGTCACTCAAATATTTCCATATCCGATAGTCGAACCTTGTGGACCACGAGATGAAGCACGAAGCAGGGTTCCTGTCTCTTCCTGAAGAACTCTTGCTTCACATTCTGAGTTTCCTTTCATGCAGAGATATTCTTCGTTGTACACGCGTAAGCCACAGTGAATGATTGATAGTCCTTGTCCTAGATGGAACAATATCTCTGCAGGTGTGTAAGGCCCTTCGACAGAAGTGCATGTCTTCCTCCGAGCTTCAGTATATTGTTGAACTCAGTGGCTAACGGTTGCTCCTGATACCCAACACAGATGATCACACTCCTACTTCCGAGCACCTACAGCTCTTGAGGGACAAATCTCACGCATGGTTCAAGGTCGACTTCCAGTCTTTCAAAACAGTCTCTATGCCAGAGGAGCTGTCCAATGTGGACAAATTTGTCACCGATGGGCATCTCCGCTCATGGAACGACGTTCAAGACAGCCAAGATAATTCCGATACTACCAAAGCCCTCACAACAAACAATCGAGCGTGACTGGCCTCGGGGAACATTGTGTTCAGTTCCTCACTCAACTATCATTGATGTCTTCATGGACGCAGCACAAAACCTGATTGCCGTTGCGTATATCGCGGAGGATCAGACACTCTGTATTGACCTTAGAGCCCTGGATGGTGATTGCGCTCACTCTCAAGCTGCTCGATTGACGCTATTCCCGTCGGATCTGTCCGTATGCGCCAACATGGACTGGGCAGATGGGGCACTTTGGTCGGAAATAGTTGAAAGACTTGACAGTTGATTCTGACTTTAGAGCGTCCTCAGCGGCACAATATTCCATTCAATTGTCAATTCAACCGATATTTGTTTCCTCGGAAACGATAAGTTGTTAGTAGTCGCTGATAATCTGGAGCTCTATTCATTCGAGGATATGTCCCGGTCGCCGCAATTACTAGTGTGCTTCCTGTTGCCCTTCCCATTGTCGAACATACGGTGCCCCCTTCCAATGGATGATATTGGATGTAGCGCGCAGCTGCAGATGCACGCCTGACACACGATGTACACCTCAGACCCTACAAATCGACTACTATGCCTTATCGCGTCTGATCTAGTCTTCATCATTTCCACGAGGATTTTCTTTGACCTTCATGGAATAGCAGCAGCAATGCCAACACCATGGAATCACTGGGGTCCTTCGAAAACCTGTGTTTTTGACCACTCATCCCACTTCAAAGTTGGCATTAGCGGGAATCGAGTCTTGCAGGAACTCCTGATCAACCCACAAACCTCGGAGTGTGTATTGCGTTTGATGGACTTCAGCCCACTGGCTGTGACGAATAGGCAAGGTCCAGGACATGTGAAAGAGCCATTCATGATATATGTCACTAACCCCATCCGCAGGTGTAGTGAGAGCTTGATAACGTCCCTGCCCTATGTCGAAGTCATACCATACAGAAGGCTCCGTGATTTAGAGGACACATGGATCAGTAGGGATAGAATTTATGTGCTCCGCTCCAAGTCACTCTGGGAACCCGGCTCGACACCAGACGCACACGACTCTCTGACGCAGTCGAGCAAGCTTGATGTCATTGACTTCTAGAACAGTCTATTATCAGCTAGTGGGGATGGGCAACGCCCGTAAACAAAGTGTGACATTATGTAAGCACGATGCTACAGAACACGATGGCAAATATCAAGAATGTATCAAGAATATGACTAGCGCACGCCAATAACAACTCCACACGCGAAGAAATTATAATATCAGCTGTATAATGTAACGTTGAACAACTTGGCAAGAAAATTAACCATCATTCATCCTCAGCTTCGTCCTCCCCATCCCCTAGTTCCAGCAAGTGGGATGTAACAGCATTGTTGTCAAGCGCTTGCAGCTGCGAAGACGTTGGATGTCCACCGGGGGTTGCCTCACCACTCAAATACCGTCCGACGGCCTCCAGCAGCACTTCCACCTTCTTCTGTTTCGTGGTTGGTATGTGTTTGGCTGCCGGTACTGCAGGGTCAAATCGATGATGCCAACGAATTTGCAGGTCGATCTCTGGGGTGCGAAGCTTTGTGATATCTTCAAGTGTGAGACGTGGGACGACCGCATCAAGTTTTGCTCCTGCAGCATCACGGTGTGCTCGTTTCTTGAAATCTTGCTCCCGGTGCTGCCGCACCACCTCTTTATCATACTCAACCTGCACGAACCGCTGTTTATGCTCCTCACCACTCTCGTCCCTTTCACGAGCCTTTTTGCGGAGTTTCTGGCGTGAACTAACGTCCAGAACATTTTCAATGTATGTGTTCATTTGATTCTTCTTGTACATGAAACGAGAATTGAAATGCGATAATGACATGTGCGGGGCACGGCGGAGGGATGTGCGGATAGTACCAAGGGCACCCTCATTGTCATCATTGGTAGTTTTCATGTGAGCCATCTGTCGTTGGGAAGGGGATGACTTATCAATTGCTCCGCCAGCTGCGAACTCGGCAGAAAATCGAATCCACGTGTCGAGAGCCCCCTGGAAAAAGGCAACGAGGAGTTGAGGGAAGTGAGGATATGTTTCGCGATCCAGTGCAAGACGTTGAATAGCATAAAATGCTTCAGGCCGCTCGAAAGGCTTGCCGTCGAGTGTCAATGTCTCGTAAGTAGCGTCGGGTGCCAGAATTAGATTAATATCATTGACGATGTGATTAAGGTGCGAGATGACCTTCATGTGAATTGGTCCAAGGTCTAGGATGTTGGCTGTCGAGTTCCGAATTGTACGCAGGTACGGGTGGGTAATACATTGATTATATGTTGCCCAAGACATCATCTCCTGCTTGGTTTTGAGGCATGTGAATCCCCGGTAGACATTGTACTCGATATTGGTGGATGTGCGGCTTTCTTTTTTCAGGGGGACGAGTTCGAGGATTGCAGGACTTGGACTACTGTCCCTTGCACTGCAGATCTTGGCAGGAGGACTATTCTCCTTTTCGACAGTTGTTCTAGAGTTCAAGCGTGTAAGATGAGCCTTTTGTGTTGGAGAACGCCGTTTGACTGGGTTATAGCGGTCCCTTTTGACGTATCGGGGCTGCATTGGACAGTTAATCCTTTTCTTGACGCGTCGAAATGCGTCGCGTCGCGTCATTTTGCGCTGAGTCAGCACGCTCATTACTGTGCTCAAAGATCGACTGGTTCCCAGCAATGCGACCCCTCGTGTCACTTGAAAAATCCGGTGAAATGTATTCTTTTTACTCCATCCTTGTATTCTATGAAAAAAAACTAAAAAAAACGGTGCACTTCATGCCATTGTAGTGAGTAATCCTCCCAAGGCCAGCACCATTTACACTTTTTTCTCATAGAATACCTAAGTCTCGTTAATTCACACATGTTTCTCCATACAAACTTTCTGTCAGATTGTTGTGGTAGTATAGTGTCAGTCGATCTTTTTACTGGACACTTGTTTCGACTCTATGCACTGCAAAGCAAATCACGGGCGGAGTTTAAAACTGACCGAGCGCTGCCCATCCCCACAGCTAGTTAATTTAGCTAGTTGGTTAAGATAGAAAAATAGATCGTCCCTCGACCTTGTCAATATTTGCATCCATGGTCTGCGAGTAACCGAACGGCTTTGTCCGATCACATCTAATAGCTAATGTGCAGTGAAGCCTTTTGCAAGCTTCCACTCGAGCTCTTGCCAGCGAGCGCTCAGCAGTCACTCAATTATTCTCAACAACTTGCCACTCAAAATGAAGCCCGCAGCAGGGTTCCTGTCTCTCGCTGAAGAACTTCGGTTTTACATTCTGAGCTTCCTTTCTTGCAGAGATATCCTTCGTTGTACATCCGTGAGCCAATGCCAGTGAATACTTGATGGTCCTTGTCCTAGATGGACTTTCATACTGACAATCCTCTTACAGGTATGTAAGGCCCTTCGACAGACTTACTTGTCCTCATCCGAGCTTCAATACATCGTTGAACTCAGTGGCCAACGATTACTCCCTGTACCAAACACGGACGATCACACTCCTACTTCCGAGCGCCTACAGCTCTTGAGGGACAAATCTCATGCATTGTTCAAGGTTGACTTCCACTCTTCCAAAACGGTTTCTATACCAAGGAAGCTCTACAATGCACGCAAATTTGTTGCCAAAGGGGATCTCTACTTGTGGGACCATTTTGAAGCCACGGCCTTGATCATTCCAATACCACCAGAGCCCTCACAACAAACAATCGAGCAGAACTGGTCACCAAGAACGTTGTGTTCGCTTCCCCGTACAGTCAACCTCGATGTTTTCATAGACCCGGCACAGAACCTGATCGCCGTTGCGCATAATATTTCTGGTGGTGAACAGGCGCTCTGTGTTGACCTTCAAGCCCTCGATGGTGGCGGTGTTCACCCCCAAGCTGCTGGACGGAGACTGTTTCTGTCTGGGCTGCCAGGATACGAGCATACTTTTCTTCCTACAGGGAGAGCGCAGCTCAAGAATTTTGGGCGGTATATGGCTTTGGACCGCACGGTGGCAGTTTTTGATGCTGCTGCAGCAGTTACATTCGAGCCAATGTGGCAGCTACAGATTTGGGACTGGCAACACTCAACGACGTCCAATGTGAGCTTCGATCAGAAACAATAACAAGTGAAAGACTTGACAGTTGATTCTTAACTTAGAGCTTCCTCAGCGACACCTTACACAACGCCCATTATGACGCGATCGACTTTTGTTTCCTCGGAAACAACAGGTTGCTAGTTGCCACCAGCAATTTGAAGATCTATTCATTCGAGGACATGTCCCAGACGCCACAATTGCTGGCATGTTTCGTGATGCCCGTCACATCGCCGAACATAGAGTGCCTCCTCTCCACGGATGATATTGATGTGCATAGCCCACAGATGCAAACGATGTACACCTCAGACCCTAAAAATCGGCTCCTGTGCCTCACTACCTGGGGTGTTACTCGCCCCTCTCCGTGTCAAATCTACATCATTTCCACTAAGATTTTCTTCGACCTTGACGGAATGGCAGCAGCAACACCAATTCCATGGGAACACTGGGGCCCTTCAAATGCTCGCATTTTCCAGCACCCATACCGATGCAAAGTTCACGTTAGTGGGAATCGTGTTTTGCAGGCATCCACAGTCGGCACGCCTGTATTGCGTGTGATGGACTTTAGTCCTCTAGCTGTCACGAACAGGCAGGGTCTAGGACGAGTAGTGAAGCAGCCATCTACGATAGACGTCACTGGCTCCACCAGCCTGTCAAGGGTGAGCTTGATAACGACAAAAACGTGCCTGCCTTATGTCGAGGTTGTATCGGACAAGGAGTTCGGTTTTGATGAGTTGGAGAATATTTGGATCGATAAGGATAGGATTTATTTGCTCACCCGGACCGCAGATTGGAAACGCGAAGTGGAAGATTCTGACACTGAGGATTTTCCAGCGTGGTCTAGCAGGCTTGGAATCATTGACGTGTAGAGCAGTTTGTTATCAGCTACTTATTATACTAGTTATTACATATCTTGCTCCATCACTAAGTAACACCCATTTGTCGGTAATGTACAGATTCTTGTCGTAAGCGAGTTACATATGCCAGGTGTTGTTGCATTAATATTTGGCATCAGGTTCGTAGGCTCGACCGTGGCAAGTTATCAGGATTACAGATCACTACACCCTCCCCCATTGGTGTGGCGTTACATAAGAAAACATATGAGAACATCACATAGACTGCCCCGACTTCTTCCATTTTTCTCATTCTCGTGTGTCGTATGTTCTGAGGCCATCGTACGTGTTTTTCTCAAAAATAACATCTACTGTATTACAACCCTCTCCGGTAAGGTCCAGTTTTCACTGGGCGTCAGCCTGCCCCACGGAATATTCCAGTGCACTTGTACGTATTAAGTACTACGTACTCTTTCAGGTCTCCGACAAGCAATTTTGCGACCTGCTCATCCCATCGCCATTGCTTGGCAACATCTAAGGTAGGAACAAATACCAGGTTATCTCTACCGACTTCTGCCAACCACCCTCGACCTACTGCCGGCAATTGCCACTGACAAGAATAATTCATTCTGCGGCATTTCTGCCAACAACACAAGTTAGGTCCCGTAGAGGCCTGCATGTTCTAAGTTACCCTTGAATCAACCCACAACTCCTCGAAATGTCTGCCTGGGTTCAAGTGAGTACGACCCGCAATGTGTTGATTTAATACCTGAGCTAGTCGGCTGTAATGTCAAGACGCTGCTCAATATACTGACCATAGGAAGATTCGACTCGATTTCCGACCAGATCACTCAATGGGCGAACAACAGCATAGAGACAAATCGAGAAGAAGAGCTCGAGGCTGCACGCAAGAAGACGGCGGAGGAAGAACGGACACGCAAGGAAGAGGAAGAACAAGAGGAGAAGAAGGAGCGCCTACGCAAGGATGAAGAAGAACGGAAGGAGGGAGAGAAGACACAGCAAAATACTCTTGAGGTAGAGGGGGCTTACCTTCAAGCCGACGAAGTGGACGACATCGCTCAGACTCCATCACCAGCCAGCGGGTCTCAAGATCCCGAGGATGGCGAGCGGCAGCCTTCTGGCACCCAACGTTCTACTAAGCCTCCGACGCCACTCCCGACGCAGTCAGCTTTGGAAAAGGGCTCGCCGCAGGGCAGTTCATCCGCAGCTCCTTCGCCGCGATCGCAGTCTCCCGCTCCTACTCATGTTGCATCTCCAGTAGCTACTTCTCACTCGAGACGTCCAAGCGCGTTACTACGGCAGGGCGTATCCATAACAGATGGGGTCCTAGTCTCTCGAAATCATGTGGGATCAATAGTACGACCTGCAGGTCTTATTTTATTCTCGCACCAAAACCTTCTTTAGTTCTAATTGTTTCTCTTAGCATCCGTTGTGTTTGGATCGATAGATGATGCCCTGTTATCTTCATCACCGGCTGCCATTCCCGCCGTAAAACCCGAAGCCGTAAAGTCTTTCGGATCTATACCTGCTACGTCTTCCAACCATGTAAATGGAAAAACCTCAGCTTCTGCATCGGCCACATGCTCGTCGAAGCAGCCTCTAAGACCTTCCCTATCATCAACGCCCTCCATCTCGAGTACCCCTTCCTCAACAGCCGCAACGTCACCCGCATCTTCGTCCAAACCATCCAGAGCAGATATTGCAAAGCTATTCCAGAATCCCTTGTCATCGTCTTCCCAGCCGTCTCCCGACACATCCTCTGCTTCAACCCGACCCTCTAGTTTGCCCTCGCATCACCAACCATCGTCATCTTCATCACAACTGCCCCAGAAAATGTATCCATACAATCAACCACAACCTCCCTTGGGGTATTATGCTATGCCCTCCCAACATATGCACCAACAGCCTCACCCACAACATGTCCCTCATGCCGCTCATCCCCATCAACTCGGACCTCTTCCCATGCCACCTCCCGCAGCCCCCCAACTATCCCATATACCCACCATGGCACACGCTATCCCGCACGCCGCTCATCCCCAGAAAATGTATCCATACAATCAACCACAGCCTCCCTGGGGGTATTATGCTATGCCCTCCCAACATATGCACCAGCAACCTCACCCACAACACGTCCCTCATGCCGCTCCTCCCCATCAACCTGGACCTCTTCCCATGTCATCTCGCCCCGCAGCCCCCCAACTACCAGGTGCACCCACCATGGCTCACGCCATCGCGCACCCCCCTCATGCACCTCAACCGCCTCCCTCCATATCATCGCCACCACCCACACCTTTCACTGCCAACGCACCTCGCCTTAACACGAACGCCCCCGTCTTTGTTCCTGGCGGACGCTCTGCCAAGATTACCATCAAGAGTCGGGATGGCATGGAGGTGGCGCTTGATGCTCTCAGGGAGCGCGCGCGCGAGGAGAGCGCACGGAAAGAGCAGAAGAGGAAGATTGAGGGGCATGTGAGGAAGGAGGTTATAAAGCAGAAGAGGAAGGAGAGGGAGGAGAGGAGGGAGAGGAGGAAGGAGAGGAAGGAGAGAAAGAAGGAGAAGGAGAAAACGAAGAAGCGCAATGAGGAGGAAGGAGCTATGCGGAACAAGGAGGAAGAGGAGGACCAGATACGCATGGTCAAGGATGAGAAGGAGCGCCTACGCAAGGAGGAAGAACGTCTTGAGGCCGAGCAAGCTCAACTTGAAGCCGAAGGAGCTGATGACGTCGTTCAGACTCTATCACCAGCCAGCGAGTCTCAAGAGCCCGAGGACGGCGGAGTCCCCTATGTTGCACCTACACTGGGCACTGGCTTCGAGCCCGTTGTACCTCTCGAATTGTCTGCCAACTGCTGGGTTCCTGCAAGCACGGCCAGCAACGTTCACCATGACATCGACTCACCTGAGCTAATTGTCAGCAAGGTCACGGCATTGCTGAACAAGCTTACGACGGAGAAATTTGAGTCGATTTCAGACCAGATCATCCACTGGGCGAACAAGAGCGTGCACGAGAAGGACGGGTGGACCCTCATCCTAGTCATTCAGCTGGTGTTCGAGAGGGCGACCGATGAGCCTGGTTGGAGCGAGATGCATGCGCGCTTGTGTCAGAAGATGATGGAACATATCAGTCCGGAAGTCCAGGATGATGGGATCAAGAATTCGGATGGCAAGCCTATTGCTGGCGGTCAGCTCTTCCGGAAGTATCTCGTCAACCTGTGTCAAGAGTACTTCGAGCGCGGGTGGTTCGCCCAGGAAGCTGCTGCTGCAGCCGCCGCGGCGAAGGCTTCTGACGATCAAGCAACCAAGGCTGCTCACGAGACGATGGGCACGGAGGAAGCTGAGTTCTATTTCGATGAGTACTACGCTGTAGAGGATGTGCAGCGCCAGCGTCTTGGTCTCATCAAGTTCATCGGCGAGCTGTTCAAACTGCAGATGCTTAACGAGCGTATCATCCACGAGTGTGTGAAGACGCTGTTGGGCAACGTCGAGAATCCTGAGGAAGTGGAGATCGAGAGCTTGTGTCAACTGTTGAAGACGGTTGGTCAGTTGCTGGATAGGCCGAAAGCCCGAGCACTTATGGATGTCTACTTCACGCGCATGGAGGAGCTGCGCAGGATCAATGTCAGCTCTCGTATACAGTTCATGCTTCAGGTGTGTGGCAAAATCTGGATTGTCCGTTGCACTAACCATCGTAATTTAGGACGTCTTTGAGTTGCGTGACCGTAGATGGGTCGGTCGCGATGTTGATGCTGCCCCTACGACGTTCGCTGCCGTTTACGAGGCGGTAAGACGGATTGACATCATCGTCGAAAGTTTTATTGACGTTTATGTGACAGCCCGCCTACCGTCTGATACGCGTATCTCGCGGTCTTCGTCCAATGATTGGCGAGCCCGACGAAGAGCAGTTCCCTGATTGCTGGGCTGTTGCAAGCGGCTCGGTTCCGCTGGCGCCTCCTAAGCTTATTGATTTATCACAGTTCCACAAGGGCGCGGTGAAGGACAGCAAGCGGGAGGCATTTCCACAAACGAATTTGAGCTCAGATATGTTCCACATGCTCAACCCTACCCTCGCACCTGCAATTTCCATCAAACCCAGTCGTTTGCGTTGACCTTGGTCAAACTAGCATGCCCAAGCCTGCTATACCGCACAGGAAGCTCCAGCTTCTTCCACGGTCCGTTCTTGCTGCGGAAGAGAACGCCACGACTCCATCGGAAGAGCAACCTGAAAGCCCACCCACCGCCATGTCAGAAGCAGATGTCAAGAAGCAGATTGATGAAGACGTGAAAGACTTGTTTGTTGTTCGCAATCCCGAAGAAGCGGATGTGTATATTACCGATCTTCCTCACGAGCACCGCTTCCGACTCGTGAACAAGCTGGTTGCGTCCGCGTTTGAGAGCAAAGAGACGGATGCATGGTTGGTAGGTGATTTCTTCGCGCAGGCTACGAGCAATGGACAGTGTACGTTCGAGGTCTTTGAGGGATTCATGTCCACGGCGGAGTTTTTGGACGATATCGTCATCGATGCTCCCAAGGCGTTTGATTATATGGCTGTCATGCTCATGGGTGCTGGATTTGAGAATGAGCCCGAGCGGCTTCAACGGATCGCTTCGAAGCTCAAAGACAGCAACAAGCTAGTCTCTCTCGTGGCATGGGCATGACCACCGCACTCGCATTCGCATCTCACGTTCTCGATCCATTTTTCTGTTTACCCGCATTCTCATCGCATTTTCGTTTCTGTCCGTTTTCTGATCGCATTGCGCACTTTCTTGGTGTTCTACAAACTAATATATATGCATCGCACGGCGGTTGTCCTCTTCTATCCTCCACTACATACGGCGGCATGGGCTACAAGCCTTGAAGCTTGAGGCCTAGGCCTGGGTATCAGCTTGTAGCTCAATTCGTCGCTTACGCCAGTATATGGGCCTTCTTCTCGTCCAGCGAGTTTTAATGCAAGCCTGTGATCCAGCCATGGGCGGTCCATTGGACCATTCGACGTCCAGCGACAAATTCCACGAGCTTGCTAATGGAAGTAAGCCATCCTTGCCCACCGGTCTTTCCTTCTATGGATGCGTTGCAATGAGCCTCAACCACTCTACGAGTGTTCCACGCGACTCCTCATACTTGTCTCTGTCTCCCGTCAAGATGATCCACCGCAGTTATGCATGCGTGTCCCGCAGACTTGCTTCTTTGCAGGATTTGCATTGCAAACTTCTGGGTCAATGATGTGCGACGGACGAAAATTGACCAGGGTTGTTAATAACAGACACGGCCGTGGGAGGGTTACAAGAATATGTCTGCCGACCCCCATAGTAGTCTTGGTGAGCCGCAAGCTTCTGAATTTCCGCTGTTCTCGCAGTTCATTAACCCAAAAATTTGAAATACTACAGGGAAGCAAGCTGTCGTCTGACATAAGACTCATACGCCACACGCATCAACTCAAGTCTCATGATATGTTGGTACACATTTAGACGGTACAAGTGGGTGCCGTTATCACTATAGTAGAAATGATATCTTTAGATATCCGACCTATGACTGATAAAGATCGGGAGGTTATCATACTCGACCTTATCTCACGTATCCTTCGAACTCATCATGGACCTAGCACACGGAGCTTTGGTCGTGGCTCTCCTTGCGATTATCGGTGTGACGGCGAGTTTTACCAAGAAGAAAGCGCAAGGACACCTCCCTTTACCTCCTGGTCCAAGGCCCCTGCCTATTCTTGGCAACTTACATCGCATGAACACCAACTTTCCTTGGATCACTTATAAAGAGTGGGGTGATATCTATGGTCTGCTTTTGCTCTTGTTCAATGCCTACCATATCTGACAAAGTTTCAGGCGACATTATGTATTCTCGTGTCCTCAACCAGGATATTATCATCTTGAACTCTGAAAAGGTAGCGCGGGCGCTTCTTGAGAAACGCTCGAGCAATTATTCTGACAGACCCCGCTTTGCTACAATGGAATTGCAAGTAACATGATTTCGTGCTTTGAGACTTACTCATACCGTTGCTCTTCAAGGTTTGGGATTGCATTCAGGACGGTCATGCGAAGCTACGGTGATGCTTGGCGTAGGCACAGGTAAGCATGGGTCGTACACTCCTTAGCATTGCTCATCCACTACATATTTTAGACGAATATATCACCAAGCCTTTCGTGCTGAAGCCGCTGTGATCTACAGACCTATGCAGCTTCGCCGGGCGCACCAGCTCTTGATTGGGCTTCTCCATGACCCCGCTACATATGAACTGCATCTGGAGACTCACTCGGCATCCATCATCATGTCTGCTGTTTATGACTACGATACGAAGCCCAATGATCCCCTCGTTTCCATGATTCGGGGGGCAATCGATGGTATCATTCATGCTGAGACTCCAGACAAGGCGGCTATCATTGATTCCTATCCTGCCCGTAGGTGATTTTTACCGTGCGAGATTACCTTAGTAGAACACAAACGTAGTGACCTTAATTCCTGCCTGGTTCCCTGGGGCATCATTCAAGCGTCATGCTTTGGAACTGAAGAGCGTAATCGTGGATATGGTTGAGAAACCATTCGAATATGCACTTGACAGAATTGTAAGTACTTATCTTCTGGGTGCGTGATGCTCCGCTTAGGCTTTTAGTCCTCTGGGTTGTCTTCCCCTTCCTTAGTCTCCGAAGGACTCGCGCGATTTCAAGGCGACGCATCATTTGAGTTGGCGATTAAAGAGTCCAGCGCAACTGCATTCGGGGGTTGGTCTTATTCAGCCTCTTCATGCAACCTTGACTAACTGTGCTGTCAGCTGGTTCCGAGACTGTGAGCCCGCAAAAAAAACTTTGCTTGGGACACCTTCGATCACCTTGCTCTACAGACACACTCTGCCCTACTCGTCTTTGTTCAAGCGATGGTTCTCAATCCAGAAGTTCAGAAGCGCGCTCAAGCCGAAATTGATCGCGTCGTAGGATCTGACAGACTCCCCGATTTTGGTGATCGCGTTTCTATGCCATACATTGAAGCTGTCCTACGCGAAACCATGAGGTTCCATCCGATTGCACCTCTCGGTAAGGCACTCGTGGCAAGTGTATGGTCCCCCACTTGATGAGCATTCCCTTAGGCGTACCTCACGCTGCTGTGAACAACGACGTGTATGAAGGGTACTTTATCCCGAAAGGTGAGCAGAGAACTTAAGTGACAATCTCTTGCCTCATGTGGTCTCAATTAGGAATACCTATCCTGACGAATATCTGGTATGAACAAAAACAATATCTAACTCTTCCCCTCTCACAATTATTGTGTTCCCAGGGCAATGACGCACGATGCAACCAAATACCCCGCTCCTTTCGAATTCAAGCCCGACCGATTCTTCACACCCTCTGGTGATCTGGACGACGACTGCGTCACTCCCGTTTGGGGATGGGGCCGACGCATATGCGTGGGGCGCTACGTTGCAGATGCGTCTCTATGGTCCGCGATCGCTTCTATGCTCGCTGTCTTCGATTTCTTGAAAGCTACGGACCCAAGCGGAAATGACATCGATTTTGAACCTCGGTGGACTTCCGGAATTGCATCGTATGTATCTCTTACAGGTACTGACACATGTAGTACTGACGACTCGCAGGCGTCCCGTGAGCTTCCCGTGTCGGATTGTCCCTCGCCGACGTGACATGGACGTAGAGAAGTTAACGTCATTGATTAGCACTGCTGTGTGATTCTTCGATTATGATGTGCAGATATTCTCCATGTATGGCGCTACTGGGGTTGCAGCAGGCGTGCTGCTAGCATCTTATATATTTCCCGCACCACGAGCCTCTGCATTGCATTGTTATGAGCTAATCATCTGGGGTCGGCACATTCGTCATGTCTGTATGTCATAACCTTCCTCAGTGACGCTAGCGGGAATGCCTTCTCTTTGGGATTGGTCATGACTCCATGGCTTGCGACCTCGGCGACCCATTTACGACTAAATATCCAAACGCGTACGGGGATGGTCAGAATGTAACAGGACAATCGATCGCAGTAAAACTTGTCGGTATATTTCCGATCTTTGGAACTCAGTAATGTTCATTTGAGACCCTCGCTGCTTCAAATTGCAACTTCGCACCAGAACAATATCTAAACTTTACACCTCTTCTTCGTGATCATTCGTACGACAACCATACACTCGACTCCGGTCAAAGATTAATACATGGCAGGCGCTGCAGTTTTTCAGCACTTGCACTCTCCCGCCTTGCATCCGCACCTGCGCGTTCTGAATCAGGCTCCGTGCGCAGGAATAAAAGACAGTGCTACTCACGATTCGCCACACGAGCAGCTGCTCGAGCCACAAGAGGCTTGAGAAACAGGGAGTTGAGTGACCTAAAAGATTGAGATAAGATACGCGAAATGCACTGCAAGAACCCAGGCTTACAGTGTACATGTTGTAATGGATGGGTTGATGTGTTAGAAGTCTTTGTGGATTGTCGTTCCCTGTTAACAACGCGAGTCCTTTATAGTTCAATGTGTGTGGTCTTGTTGGTGATTGCTTGGAAGAAATGAGATCACTTTCCTTCCCTGATCTCTGCCATCATCAATGATGGCACGCAATACACGTGCATCAATATCTATGCCTCCAAGGAGTCAAGATACTGCATCGGCGTGTTCGCATCATGAACTTTAACCCCTAAACGAAACGAATGAATTGCAATGGACGGGCATCAAAGCATGTACATACACACAAGGCTGTCCAAGGCTTAATAAATACGACATCTCCCTCAGATTTCCCTGACCCATGTCATCACATCTTCGCCACCTAAAGCTAACGTTGGTGCCTAGCGCAGCAAACAACACAAATCAAAGAATCGTGGGGTTGTCCTTGTTATAATAAACTCCTCCGCCGATCGTTCCTGCAAACAGAGCGCTCAGTGCACGAAGACCATAGCTGAGTAGGCAACGGTGAGTGGCGCGACTAGGGTGAACATTGCAACGCCGAGCAGGCCCCATGGACCACCTGTAGGCACGTAGTTCATCGTCCTAATAGTTGGATCCGATGAGAATCGCAAAGCTGAGCCGTTTCTGGTATGGTAAATGATTGAACGAATTCCACCACCAAATGAAACAACGACACATACCATTGGTACCAAAAACGTCCTCTCGTTTGCGAAATACACCTTGGGTTCCAATAGTTCGATACGAACATGAAGCGCAATTCGCTTGCCCGTCCGAGTCGCCGCGATCCAGTCCTTCCGCAGGTTTCTTTTCCAGATCAGCCACTGGTAGTAGTACGGTCGTGGATGAATTCGTCAGTGGCAGATCGTTACTGACATCTTACAGCCTGAACTTGATTTTGACGAGTGAGACTGGACGAGGCCTCACACGACACCCACTTGGGGGCTTCAGTCCGAACTGGATTTGAAGTTCAGAACACTATATTTGAAGTGGGCTTACATTATGTATAATCAGCGTTCTTGCTAGTTATGAATACAGCGACGATTCCTTGACAATGGTCAAACTGTAGTTGCGGACCGTGCGTAAGAGGTGTGGGAAATTAGAATGGCAAAAGTTCAGAGCAGTATGCCAACCGTGCACCGCTCAACAGCCGCCTATATATGTCATTAATGTCAAGAACTAAGCTAAGTGATCATCGATCATCCGTCAACGCTTGGTCGTTGGAATCGCAATTCTCCTCGAGAGTGTCGTTGTACGAGCTTCGTGGTATCCGGGTCGTCTACGATGAAGCACCAGAGCTCTTCAGCAGCTCCCGTCATATCCCGTAAGGTCTGTGTGAGGTCTTGTGCTTGGGATAACAATTTTCCGACCCCGTTCTCTTGCAGAAGTTCTGCCTCCAACGTGCGGGCTTGCAAATTATGTCCTTCTAAAAGTTTTAGGGCGTCCGAAATGATTGACAGGCGGAGTTGATAATCATTCGAGTTCTTCGTCAGGCTGGAGTAGAGATATTCGAAGTAGCCCTCAGCATGAAGAGCAGTTGTCTCTGCTATTGCTGTTTGAATGTCTTGGATACGTTGTCTAGAGTTGAATCGATCATTGTTGGAATAGGGAAACAGTGGGAGTGCAAACACGTACTGTAAATCGATGTGATAGAAAGAGGATTCATCAGGCGTTGATGTCTCGTGTTCACTCTGGGTATCGGATATGGATGATGTCTCTTGTTCGGTAACGTGCCTCTCAGGCTGTGGAGAATGACCGGAGCTTGGTATTGATAAGAGGACATGGAACCAGAAAAAAACAGCACAGCTTACAGCTGTGTGGCCTTGGCAGACTCAGGCTTTTTTCTGCTCAGCTTGCCTGCACGTCGGGCTTTGTATTTGGCTGCCATTTTCACGCTTATTGTTTTTTTGTTCCTGTAACGAATATCAGTTGATTGCAGAAACGAGACTGGTCTTTGAAGACTGGCCTTTCATAATAATCCTGTCTATATTTTCGCGCAGCAGTAGCTCTTTCTTCCGCCGTTGCATGAAGGCGGGGTCGACCCATAGAAGATCCAGGATAGCGAGCACAGTCAGGGAGGTGAGAGATGGGAAGTCAACTTCGGCGTGGATTGCAAACTCATGAGATGCACTACTAACACACTTAGTTATGGGAGATTTATAGGGAGACTACAAAATATTGGTTATCGCCAGTCACAGAATGTGACAATGGGGTCACAGGCATGAAGTTTTGAATTTTGAACTGATGAAAAGTATAAAACGTGGGTATGTATGTGTTGAATAATTAGGCGGTACTGTGCAGCACCCAGTAAACTTAGTAGGGGGATTGGGGTACAATCAAACAGGCTACCAATATATTAACATTTTGCTGGCAGGCGGCAAGTAAGTATGTACTGTGACGTGTCACGTTGCCCTCTTACTAGTTCCTGCGGGACTTCTAATGATCCATGTCCTCGTTGACTGACAGGTGCCGGAGCGGCTCCAAGCTGATGCAATCCATGCGTCGTCCTGAGTGGATAGGAGTGATCAACTGGGCACTTGTGGGCTGTGAGAACGCCCGTGGGGCCAAACTCATTTATTTTCGGGTGGCCCGGCCCGGCCCGAGGGTTAGAACGGCGACCGAGTTGAAATCACCTCTTCGACATGTCCACCGGTTTGTAGGACCCAGTGACCATGCTCTTTACTTTGACCATCCCACTTCGAAGTGTTTTAACCTTCCGGCTCACCATACCCTAAACAAAATAGGGCAAGTTGAAAATCGAGTGAGTGTCGCATACCCTTGGCTCGTCTGAGTAGCCAGAGTTGTTAAACAAAGGCCTGAGGACCGGCTGGCGTGAAGCGGAGGCAGTACCGAGGTCCCTTGGAGGTGTCGCCAATCTCTTGGCGTCGAGACTCCTAGGAGCAACGAGAAGATTGGAGAGTTTTATGACATCATGTTCTCACGGCGTAGGCTCTTCCAGACTGTAACATTCAAAAGTCCTTAAGGCGAGCTGGAATGATAGTTGCCAAGGTGCCTTGTGTCATTCCCTGTGGCATCAGTTGAACAAAAGTTCATACCGCAACATATCCCGTAAAGCAGAAACACGAGCTTTAATCCCCTGTGAGTAGCATGCGTTTCGCTGCAAAATGTCATAATTCAAGGGGCTTTATAGCTGGTTCCTCCCTTTCCAAATATTGGCATAACGCGTTATAGGGCTTCCATGGGTACTGATAATATTCTCGATAGTGCCAATCGCATGCGGACGCCCACACAGCAGCAACACCTGCAAAATCAGGTACACCTCCCTTCCAGTACATCACGCCGTCCACTGCTGGCATCCCCTCATGCTGGTCATCTCCAGTTCCTCCCTCCGAACTCTCCTGGGGTCCAGACACAAACCAAAGTTCCGCAGGACGCGTCCGTGGTGCGTGTTGGCAATATTCCTCACCCGAGCGCATCGCAAGGCAACAACATACCACCATCGTCATCCATTGGAAGTCCGCTGCGACACTACCCACCATCGTCATTCCAGCCGAATAACTATCCAGGACAATACACGTTATCCCAGCAGCCCCCGCCATTTCCAACCGCGCACCCACTAACCTATCCATACACACACGCTCGTGGATATTCATCGCACTTTCCTCTCGATTCTGGCCCATATCAACAAAATCCACTGGCCTTCCAACCCGTAATGCAGGCGCACTCACCACATAATGTGGGCGTGCTTGCTTATCCGTCGGGCGGTAATTCGGGAATGCCCTTTACTGCGCATAGCCCCACAGCTCACTCTCCGCTACAGCCTCCTCCGGGTGCCTCTGGTCCACATAGCACATCACAGTACCAGCCTGTGCGTTATCCCAGTCCATACACTCCCTACCGTTACAATCATGCATATCATCCAAATCCATACCAGTGGCACTACAGTCCGCCTGTCCCGCCTGGATTTAACGAGGGGATCCCCATGCATTATCGACCTCAGTACCCGATAAACTTTTCGCCCCCGCAGGATTCTCCTGCGTCCGACTTAGAGACACATTTTTCTCAAGTCTCCGTTCATGGCGGACCTACTTCACCTGCGCAGCCACCTGCTCCACCCGCGGCTCTGCCGGCAAGGCATCCGCCTCAGGTGCCTCAGGTTGCGTCAGCAGCTCCCCCATTATCGGCTCCGGTATCAAACTCTCCCTTAATTTAGCCCGCCCCGACCGTCACGCTCCACCCCAATCAACGGTTACTGCACCATCCCGCCCTCATTCTGAACGTCCCATTGTACGTCGAGCTTATCATCCAAATCCTCCCACCCACAGATCCGAATGGGTGATGTGGATAGGGAATGTTCCAGGTGGTACTACCCATGACGAACTCTGGAGATTTCTGAAACGCCCCCTTTCTATGGACAATGACTCGTTTGAGTCTGAAGACAATGGTGTTTCATCAATTTTCTTAATCTCCCGGTCAAACTGCGCATTTGTCAACTTTGACACGGAAGAGCACTTACGGCGCGCAATCGTGCAGTTCAATGGGCAACAGCTCCATCCGCATGAACGGCGGGGTCCACGACTTGTTTGTCGAGCACGTCGCAAAGAGGATGATCTACGTGCTGGGGTAGGGGGGCAACGGGGAGTTGGCGTGCACACTCGATATATCCGTGAGCAATCTCAGCAGGGACAAACGGACAAGCAGGTTGCTCCAAGTGAAGACGATCAATCATCATCTACCGATCGCCGTTCGAGTCTATCGAGTGAGTCAGGGCATCCACTGGCTACGGCTGCACCATTACTGTCGAGTGATGAGGAGGCCGCCAGGGCCCGCCCAGGTTCGCAACCCGGAGACAGTGTCAAGACTCAATCAACCAGTTCCTATGCGTCGACGAACTCCAGTTTTTTGTCCCGGCATTTTCCGAAACGCTTTTTTATTCTTAAGTCTTTGACGCAGGTTCGTGTTTCCAGAGGATAACGAGTTCTGATTTGTTTTTGATGTTTTGACCTTGCAGTTCGACCTGGACCTGAGTGTTGAAAACGGACTATGGGCAACTCAAAAGCACAACGAGGCCATTCTTGACCAGGCATACCGTACTAGCAGTGAAGTTATCTTGATATTTAGTGTGAACAAGAGCGGAGAGTTCTATGGATATGCACGGTATGCTATGTTCTAGATTTTTTCCCAGTACTAATTTTCTTGACATTGCAAGGATGGCCGGTCGGATATTGAAGGGCGAGCACAGAGTTTCGTGGGAGTCGCATACAGATCCTTCGACGACCTCTCTTTCCTCATCTCGGCGCGGGCCTGGCAGTCCTAGCCCACTTGTTGCCACCAATCAGTCCTTCTTCACCCCATCAGAAAACCGTCTCGTGGGGGAATCACCAATGCCTTTCACTCCATATTCTGGAGGAAGTCTGAGCAACAAACCTTCTCCTATGGAGCCTCATCGAGCATCTGCACCAGCTGCACTCGGGCCTCGCCCACGAGGGGAATTTTCGGCAGGGTCACCGGCTAAGAAGTTTAGCCTCCGTGAAGGCGGGAAGGTTAGGTCAGCCGGCGGATTGATATCTAAGGATTTTGTAAGTGCGACTCCCGACATTGTGCTCGACAAGAATGCGCCCGTCCGAGCGGTACGGAATAAGGGGAGCACGGATGGCACGAAGTCAGGGGTATCCGCCCTACAAGCTGTGGAGGAAGAGAATAATAGTATAAGTAGCGATGGTGGCGACGCCGGAGAAGAACAACCGAAGGATGATGCGATGCCATCAACGACAAAGAACGCTGGGAACGATGAACAACAGGCTTGGGGGCAGGCATTCAAGGTGGAATGGCTCTGCACTGACCGTCTTCCCTTCTATTCCACTCGACACCTTCGGAATCCCTGGAACCAGGACCGGGAGATCAAGGTCTCGCGGGATGGTACGGAGGTTGAGCCAGGGGTGGGTCAACAACTTTTGGAGCAGTGGCGGACACTCGCTGCTGCTCCAACGGTAATGGAGACAAGCAAGTCCGCTGCCGCGACGGATCAACGTGCGGCTAAGCCCACGTCAGCGCTCTCATCGGCAGCGGTAAACTCAGGAGCGGTGGGGAATCATAATGATTGACACGTTTACACGGTCCCAGGGACCACAAGAAACCACCGCACGCGCTAATCATCATACATAGACATACACCATTCATTTTACTCATTCATTCTCATCTTCATTCATCTTCAGACATTTTACGACTGCAAATTCATGTGACAAGAACTGTCTTTTTTTGTAGTTATCCTTGGGAGTAGGGGCTTGTGGTTTGTTATCTTTGGTCTAATTCCGTATCATGCATGGCATGTAACGATACATTCTGATCACTACATCCTCAGGCCTCAGTTTATACACGCATGCGACGGCCTCTGTAATCAGACCTTGAAAAATAGAAGGAAGAACGGTCGTTCCTTCTTTTTCTAGACAAGGTGACAAACTGTGACAAATCACGCTTCTTACTTGTCTTCTTCATGCGATCTGAAGCCACCCGCTGGGCCGCAATGGGCCCCCCGTCCCTGAGATTGTGAACAGCACACAACTTGGGAATAATGTCTACAAGTCTCCATCACTGCATCGGGTCCCGGCCAACTTGGAAATCTCTACCTCTGCGTCAGGTCTTAACAGACACGTGCAAACGACAAGCTCAGTAGTTACCCTGATGATCCCCAATGGCTACATGTCGAGCGTGAGCCTGCGTGTTTACAGGTACATAGGATGCATGTTTTGGTTTAATGGTCATAACTTCCATTTGATCTTCTGGCCGGCCGGTATGCAGGATTTCTCAGTTGGTGAGTTTGCAGCAGTAGCGACCCGCGCGTACACAATCATTAGGGAACAACTTTGACAGAAGACGGAAATGATCCACCGTCCACTCAATCGGAGTTCAAAAGCAGTATCACCTAGCTCCGTGCTCATCGTAGCTCCAAGCGGGGCGCATGTACCATGTGCAGCAATCGGTCCAGATGAGACCATTATGCAAACGCAGCCCTGAGTATGCGGTACGTACTATCATACTTCTGGTATAGTATGTGATAATGTAGACAAAGGTCGTGTCCAACGATCCATCGTGACAGACATCAGATCTCAGACACCGTCCTCTATGATATCGAATTGTGCCAAGCCTTGACCCAATCCGTCACTCGTCCCGCAAGTAACTTGCCCTCTTCGTCTCGCTTATTCATATCGATGCTTAACCTACCTTTCCTACGCATTTCCGCTTTCGCATTCCGGCCCAGCGACCATGCCTCCTCCACAGCAGAAGCCCAGTCGCCAGCCTCATAAGCCACTCGAGAGAGTTCGATTCCAACTCCTTCCCGTGCGAGCAGCAGCTTCAGGCCATGTTCTTCCACAAAAAGTGGACGTGCGACATAAACGAAAGGCGTGCAAGAATCTACGCATTCTGAGACTGTCCCATATCCCTTTGGAAATGCCATCAGCCAAGGAAACGCCGATGGGCTACATGACATAACGCACTAGTTTCCCGAGCAGAACGTCTGCGACAGCTGTCAGATCGGGCATGTAGACGTATTTCGGGGCGACAAAAAACCTGTCAGGAGGCTTTTCGTCTGCCCCGTCTTGCCCCCACTTTGATATTCCACATACGATTGCGATCCAAGACGAGTCCGGTAACAGCCGTGTATCGAGGTCATCTACAGCATGATCGAGCATTATGTCCGAAACGGAGGGAATGAGACTTTCGAAATATGAACGGGTGACGTTATTCTTGAAACATGACTCTGTTTTAGTTAACATCGCGCATATATTGTCAAACGTAGGGCTAGGTTCGGGCTTGATGACAGGAGGGACGCTGTAAAAGCGAGATAGTGGGTCCATTGTGCTGAGAGCGTCACTGCAGGGAGGAATCTCTGACACTCGCGGATCATTAGGGATCTGCCGTAGCTCCACAGGAGTATTTTTTCGAGGTGTTCTGCATCCTGGACTTGAGTGACCTGTGCTGCTCGTGCGACTGGAAGTCGGCTTCCGGAAGACCTGTCCGCCAAATGATACAATTAGAATCTTTGTCTCATCCGGATTGTGTAGATGTTCAGGGACACCAAGCGACGAAAGAAATCGAGATCGACCAACAAGGGAGTAAACTGTATCTGGACCCTTGCTGATACCACGAACGAGAAGGGGTGCTTGAATGATGCTACGCGCAAACGGCTTCTTAGCGTGCGAGTCAGCGAAGGGTATCGAAGAATGGAGTGCGTATGTAGTGGGATTCTGGACAAGATGAGCTACAATATCATCTAGGATTGTATTGTTGTCCTGGTCAGTCCAGGGCGGCGCCGGCAACGACGGGGAGATCGAGAACGATGGAATAGGTATGCATCCAGGAAGTCGAACGAGAAGGTCCGCGCAGCGGTAACCATGATATATTTGTCGAACCAAGGGCTCAAGCTCTTCGTCTGAGATCGGATAGTCCGGAGCGAGGTTGTCAATCAAAAGTTCATCTCCTGGAAGCGCATCAACTTGATCCGCAAATTTTGTCGAAAGGTAGCTGTATACAGAGTCGAACGTAAAATTTGAGATGAGGATGGAAGGCAACCCCGTAGCATTTGCGGCAAGACTGGATAATTGATAAGCACAAGGGTCTGCCACAATGGATTCTGAGCTCACCATCCGAGGAAGGCAGCGTCGCTAAGGACACAGTCAGCCTGTATGTTGAGGAGCCAATGTTTCTCTTGCTCCAGAAGAGATTCCTTGCGTGCTAGAAAGGACCTGAGAGCTTCGATACTCCTGTGACGATCGACCCGGTATCTGATGGTCTAGAAATTAATGGAACGAGCTATAAGTCGGTACCACTCACGCCACGGGCTGTACAACGACTGGGTCGATCTCGGCGAAACGATAGAGGACCCCGAGACTAATGCTGTCGCTGAAAACATGCTTTGGAGCAGATGAGATAATATGTATTGTCATCCGAGAGTCGAGGTTAAGGAGGTGGCGAGCGAACGCGGAAACCCGCGTCGCATGACCATAGCCTATAGAAAGAAGAAGTGAGAAATCTCCATTGCTAGACAGTGTCGAATACGTACCATGTCCAGAGCAATAGTACGCGAAAACGAGTGGCTCCTTCATGGCGTAGGATGGTGAGGAGAAACTCTACCACAGCGTCAGGTCTTTATAGACATCATACTCGCTAGCCATCCTGATGGATAAATACAGTGCCGCAGATTTGGTTGCGCTTAGACTGCCAGTGCCAGTGCTAGTGCTAGTGCTAGCTTATCAGCGTCTCGGCATATTATAGGTGTGTGCAGTGTGCACAATGACGTTCAGAATCACTTGGAAATCCCAAGTCACCGCTATCAAGCGACGAAAGTAAGCTCATTCCAGGCTAGGCCCTGACCGGAATCATTTTACGTTGACGGTTAAAGCTTAAAGGGCCAAGTCCTCTGATTGGTGGGAAGGACTCGTCGGTTGTGAAGAAACTCTACTTAGATGATCATGTACTATTCCAAAATTTTCGCGAGCAACCCCATCTTGAATTAATCAAGCTTGGCTTCAGACGCAGCCGCACGTAGAGCGTACGTGAGCAGCCTGGAACTTGCAGAGCACGGACCGTAAGCTGCCCTCGTGTCTTATTGACGACTTTATGATGAACCATCTGATAATTATAAGAAAGACATGCTTTAAATTAGGATATTCGGAAGCTTCACGCTTCAAGTTTCTAACTTAGTAGTAGCTCTCAAGGACAACGAAGGCAATTTACGTAGAAGAAAACCTGACGGATACATGGTGAAACGGGACCATGTCATTTGCCAGGTTTTCTACTACGTACAACACTCACGGGCGGTTCGCCCGAGGTGAATTTGTCAGTTTGCTGAGTAATTGGGACATGGTAGGCTTGCAATGGGGCGGTGACTCAGGTCAACACCTGGAGCTGTGACATGGTCAAACAACAGGTCAGACAACAGTACCAAGCCATTGCTTACCATATGTCATAGGTGTCCTCAAGTTCACGCAGAATGGTTGGCTAGTCATCACGAGCTTCATCTTGACCAGGGAACGTGATACATTCGACTTATACGCTGTGATTGTAAGATGCTAGCGAGTTACCACATCCAGCCGGAATATACATTCCGACGAGAGGTTGAACTCGCAAACATCTTACTGAATATTCTGATCACGAATGAACTTAATCATCTCATCGCTTGTGCAAGACGATCGAGGGCATTGCACGACATCGTGGATCAAGCTCAAGTCGAAGGAGTGATAAAAGATTGATCAACAATGATCAACAAACACAATAGCAGATTAGTAGAGCCGTTGGCAGTCGTTTCCTTAGAGAGGTGCCATAGATTTCATGCCTCAGTGCGCTGCCGAGTCTCCACTGCCTTGCGAGGGAATGTGCAATATCAAGGAGCCGACGTGTGCAGAAAAATGTGCCCGACGCGTGACCAAGGACATTAAATATCATTCATACTCGCTTGTTTCTCCCACATCCCGATACCTGTCCGAATACTGTGAAGAATCAGGATTGATTACAAATCGAACTTATTGTGCATGATATGTACAAAAATTATGTGGTTCTGCGTTTAAATATAATTATACAGCTGGCCGAGCAGCTCGCTTCATGCGCTGAGGCCGATTACGTCTGCAAGCTTATCTGCAGTCATGTCCGGTGTCGGGGAACAATACGGCAAGGAAGAGATTCAGGGTGTCTGATTTATCTCATCGATTAGCTCACTCCCTGAGACGGTGGCATGGAACACAATACTTACGAAATTAGTCCAGTGGACCATTGGAAGGTAGGGTCTACTTCTTTGCCACCATTGTCCAATGGTCTCATAAAACGGAAAGTTGCTAGCAGAGACGCCATGGCAATCCACAAGGAAGCATCAGCGAAGTACCTTCCAACACATACCCGGCGCCCGAAGCCGAAAGGAAAGTCAACAGTGTCGTCGTTCAGTTGTCCATTAGCCATGAAAAACCTCTCTGGTTTGAAGTCATTAGGATTTGGGTATTTCACTTCGTCTTGTGACATGGCCCTGTAGCAGTCGCCTTAATTCAACTAAAGACTAAGCAAGTACCACGACGCACCAGATATTTGCCATAACAATTGCACCTACGTGATGGTTAGCAGCAGAAGCAATGCGATATAGAAAACGCCGGACCTTTGGGAATGTGATGATCATTGTACACGTCGCTGTCCGCAGTGTAATGCGGTAAACCTGAATTTGTCCCATGTGGATGTAAGATTCTGACATATGATGCATGAGATCAACCCACCAAGAGGGAACACTGGATGCCATCTAAGCGTCTCGCGTAAGACCGCTTCCACATACGGCAATGAAGACCGGTCTTCAAAGGTAGGAAGCAGGTCGGTGCCTATAACTGCCTCAATCTCCGCTTGTGCACGTTTCTGTACTTCGGGATAGAGCATCATTGCAAGAACAAAGACAGTAAGCGTTGACGCAGTCTGGATATCCGTCAGTTCGTGGGAAACACGCTGATGTAGATAAGCGGGACCGACCGTTTCAACTCCAGCTAGATAAGAGCATGTGTTAGTAGCGTCACTCAAGGAAAGTGAACCGGGGCATACCGATGAATGCTGTAGCAGAAGACGACTTTAACGCAAGCTCGAATTCGTCTGCATTACCGTGCGTTTCTATCCGCTTAAAAGACTCCGAGATCATACACTGATTCGAAGTTGCAGTCATCTACGCCTCATGTTGATAGGATTCATTCTTATTCGGCATAAGATGCTTACTACGCGTTCTCGTGCATAGCGGAACGGGATGTCGACCATGGCGGTAGCGTTCTTTTGCGATTGAATAGCGAGCCTTTTAAACTCGCTCCAGGGAACCAGGAAGGCAGTTTTAGAACTACGCTGAGTCAGAGATAAATTTCTGGAGATGTAAATTGATACAAACTTACGAAACGGAAATGTCTCCAGGATAGCTGAAGTCTGGGGGCTTGCCACCTCCAAGAAGACCTTGATCGCCTTTTCAGCGGCAAGTAAAAGCGGGTCGTCATTCGGCTTGGCCTCGTAATCGTATACAGCAGACATGATGACGGAAGAAGCGAAGCTGGGGTTACCACGTTTTTGTCATTAAGCTTGCCGAGGGATAAACTACTACTTACAGTTCAATGTGGCGCTGGTAGCGCTCGGGGGCTTCTATGATGCCCTGCAACAGCTGACGAGCTTTGCGCAGATGAATGGGTAAGTAATTTTTTGCCGCCTCAGGTCGGATGATTGATGGAAAATTCGCCGATGCAATCTCCATTCATCAGAATACCTTAACTGGGCACTGTTAAACTCAGATCCGATTCTATGAGAGTATCAGATGTATATATAGGATGTTGAATGTCGGTTCCCTTACGCCTTCGTGCTAGAGAGTG